>JAQGBT010001267.1:0-34047 GCA_034698585.1 Disparrhopalites patrizii
CTCCCTCTCTCCCTCTCTCCCTCTCTCCCTCTCTCCCTCTCTCCAGCCCCTCCATGTGCCGAGCCAGCCAAGGTGTAGAATGAATTCGATTCCATGTGCCCTCTCGGACAAGTACATATTGGAGGGAGAAGAACAAGATGCAGGAAGAGCGGAGCAGAAATTGGCTAGGACACAACAATGTAAAAAATGAGAGGACTTTCTGCATTATTAACGTTATTGAAGGTTGTATAATGTGTATTAAGTCCTTGGGATCCTCATGTGCGTTGGGGGAGCATATGAGGAGGAGGAGGCATATGAATGAGCATGAACAAAAGACCATCGCGCCCGTACTTTTTTTATCTACACGCCAGCACTTGATGGCTCATAAATGTTCGTCCGCACAACAAGAAATTGAGGATGGGAAGAAAAAGGGGAAGGAA
Source organism: Disparrhopalites patrizii (assembly GCA_034698585.1). Taxonomy (NCBI): domain Eukaryota; kingdom Metazoa; phylum Arthropoda; class Collembola; order Symphypleona; family Sminthuridae; genus Disparrhopalites; species Disparrhopalites patrizii. The sequence goes on from JAQGBT010001267.1 coordinate 420, forward strand.
CGGGAGTAATGGCTGGAGAGCGGACTTTCCCAAATTTTGACTCCATACCAGTTTAAATGACTCTTGTGCAGCCAGAATGGAAGAGGATGAAAAAGCTCCCCTCTGCCTACACCCTGCACAATCCTTGGAGAACTCTGAATGAAGTGCAGCCGAGGTTTCGGAGGGACGACATGATGGAAATATTTCCCTGCCGCAGGAAGCGACGACAATGATCCTCATGTGAGGATGATAAACATGCGGGATCTCCTTCATTCCTGGAATTCTCCCCCTAATAAAGTATGTGGAAAAATGTGAATGAAGGACAATTTCCAGAGACATCCTCGACGCATGGGGGCGTGGATGAAGGACGACAAAGGCGCTCCCGTTCGTCCCTTTGCGTCCACAAGACGACGGAGAAGGTAGCATTAGGGACTCGGCGGAGAGAGGCTGAGTGGTGGAAAGAGGCAAGGAACGTGATTATGTAATAGGGAGAGTCTTAACAATTACTGGATACTTTCGAGTTGCCTTTAAGAAAATTGTGTATAGATGTATGTCGGATGGAGTGGATAAGCAAGTACTCTGGTTACGCATAATGAAATGGGAGGAAAGAAAAGTGAGCCAAATAATATTTGTCTACCCTTTGCATGGTCAATGTACCGTATTATTTCCTCCTGCTGACTGTTTATTATGCTTGCCATGAGTGTCTTTTTAAAAAGAGGGGAAACTCTTTGTATGTGTGCTGTGTGGAGTGCGGAGTGCTTGCATTGCATCTCCGCCTCCACCACTCTCAAAAACTCCCTCGTTCCTCACACTCTCTCTCTCTCTCTCTCTCTCCAAAATCTCCTTCCAGCCAACTTTAACTTTCCTCTGTCTTCTCTCTCTCTCTCTCTCTCTCCTTCTTTTTTTTTTCTTCCTTTCTTCCCTCTCAATACATGTTTATGCATTTGGCCTGGATTTGTTGGAGGGCAACAGCTGCCTCGCTGTCCCTCTCCCTTCTCCTCCTCCCCAAGATTGTTACCTGTACAAACAGGAGTACGTGTACATACAATGTCAAATCATTGTTCTCCTTCTCACTCTTTACTCCCCTTTTGTTAAAGTCCTGAGCATTGAAAAGAAATAAGAAGGTATTCTTCACTTCCCTTGCATCACCAGCTAAGAAATGAGTGTCTTCTTTGACTCAATTTCCACAATTTTCCGAGTAATTCCGTGAGAAAGGAGAGGTCGGGCCTTGTTCCACACGATGTGTGCATACGTAAAGGCAGAAGGCAGAATGAGAGCTTTTTCACGTTTCCCCACCATGTTTTGCTCCAATCGGGAATCCATGCCCTGTAGCCCATACGCACATAGCCCCTACCTCTGTATGAATATGAACAGAAGAATCATGTGTGTGAACACTGCAGAGGGACTTGTGCAGTGATCAATTCTCCGTCGATAGAAACACATCATCCTTCCGTGTAATCCTAAGTCTAATGAATATGACTGCTCTGGCGGTGATGGTCGTGGGGCAAAAATAGCTACATCAACAGGGGAAGCTATGCGAGCTACATATCCTTGATGTAACCTATGCCGATCCATATACATACATATAGATACATTTGTATACATGTTCTAAGAGCTACATATTGTGCGCAAATGTGACATTTGCTCTGGTCACTGGTCGTACCATTATTAATTATTATTATTATTGAATGGCATTGCTAAATGTGAGATTCTCTCTCCTCATTCGGGTCTTGGCTCCACTCAAGGGTAGTTCTAGCTCCCCCAGTTAGTCCTCGTTTCCTGCTACTTTTATGTGCCATTTTACCTGATTTTCTCGTGTGCATTCATTCTACATTTAATCGTGCTTTTGTTCTTGATCTTATTTTTAGTAGATACTTTTATTACTAATGCTATTGCTCTACCATGTATGCTACGAAATACCCTCAAAATATTAGTGAGATAGCAAATAGCGGTAAATTACCCTAACTAAGGTAATGTCAGAGTCAAGATCAATGTCTTTACTCGATTAAGACGGTAAGACAGAATTCACCATATTCTTAGAATAAGTATGAACAGTTAGAAATAGGGACACGAACTAAATAATAAATTCGTGAAGTATTAAATTAACATGTACAAATGCATGAACATGGTCGCATAGTACATAGCATTTGTATACATCTATACATGACATTATGGAGGTTCGTGTGGAGGAGTAGGAAGGAACTTGTTGGAAGTAGCCCCCAAGAGGAAAATGGTGCGGGCACTTAAATGAGGGAGGAAAAAGATTTCTCCAGCGATGGTCACTCACTGCTGGAGGAAGTGAGTTGGAGGAATGTCTCTATAAGTACCTTTGGGAATGATGTAACAACTTATTTCCAGCCGCCGTCTCTCTCTGTCTCTCTCTCGGCCTTTGGATTTTATCTCCCTTTCTACAAGGTGACTGCATGCGGTTTATGGTGAACGAGGCGGTCGGAGTGGTAGGAGCAGCATCCAGTAATGTTTCATCCAGCTATCCACAAGGTGTTCACCTCTCCTTTAGCACATTCCCCTCCGCCGTCTGCTCCTCAACCCCTACTATGTACATATGTACATAGGTAATGGTCCAGATACAAAAGACCCGAGTTTTTTGTATAATAATTATGGGTGGAAAGAGAAGAAGGAAAACCTTCTGGACAAGATAAATGGCCACAAGTTTTCAGTGGTGAAGGGAAGAAAAGAAAAAGAGGAGGACGACGAAGACAAGGAAGGTAATAAAAAGCTTCTCCACTCCAGCCATGACTCCCTGCATACGGCCCAAAACGTCTCTTTTTACTCCGCCAGCACTCACTCCAAAAGAGTCCTTACAACAAAGGGGAAATATAATCTGGGAGCAGGACAATGCTTTGTAATTGTCCTCACTAGCTACTGCTCTCCATCCACCGTGTAGATAGCCCAAGTCTTCCTCCATGGAAATCCCTGTACTCACAACTTTGTCAGGGTAAAAAAATATCTAAAAAAAAGAAGAAGTTGAGCCACACACCGTTTCGTCCCTTCCTCATCCTTGCACAACTCGGCGGAAGATGCGATAGGGAGAGAGTCACAGGGAGAGAGAGAGAGAGAGAGAGAGAGAGAGACTAAAAAGTTAGATGATTGCAGGTTCAGCATTTATCATTGCTGCGTATGTAGGCAGTGTTTCCAAGTAGTTTGTTATTATCACATCCTTTCCCCGATGTTTGAGAAGAGAAGGAGCACTATCTGGCTCTTCCAACTCAACTGCCGCAGCGCACGTCCACTTGTCCTCTGCAAAGAGAAAGCGAGCTAATAATGGGGAGACTTGATAGACGGAACTCGCCTCTTCAGCCTTAAACACTGGCGATTAGGAAAAGGTGTAATAGGAAACCTGGGCCAAGCGTCCCAAGATTGTGTACATTCCCACGTACACTGCCAAGCATTGCTGGAGGAATAGCCGCCTCCAGATGAAAAGGATAATTAAACATTAAGCGGCTCTCCAGCTCCCGCCTCCCTACACCGTCCTAATGGACGAAATGAGTCAAGGGGAACACTTAATAAAGGGAGACTCTCTCCCCTCAAAAAGCCCAGAGGTGTAGTTGATTGATAATTACTAAAAATTATTATCGACGCGGTCGGCCCAGGTCAAATTAAAGGCTGTTGTTCCTACTAATTTTCATTAACGGACTTTCCATTCTCTCCCGAGCTCCCTCCCCGCTCCTTCTAGCCCTCTCATAAATACTGAAAGGGGCAATTACATGCGGAGGAGACACTTTTCCTCCACGACACTCACCCTCACATTTGGGGCTGATTGGGGGGATTAAGCATGTGTTGCTTGTACTTGGAGGACAGAATCACGACCGCAGGCGTGAAAGAGTTCTTCATTGTTAATCCTCATGTATTTACAGGAAATTAAGTACAGAGAGAGGAAGGATTTTATGAGCCAGACTTGTGCTCTCTCCGCGAGTGTGTGCACGTGCAAAAACGGGGAGAGAGGAGCTCTCTCATGTGAGGGCATCCTCCCGCTCCACTCTGTAAGAGACGCATGCCTTGGGGCGAGGAAAGAAACAAAGGGGAGTTAAGGAGATCGATGTGAGAGAGAAAGAGAGAAAGAGAGAAAGAGAGAAAGAGGGGAAGGGGGGAAGAGGGGCTGTGAGGGAGAAAGGGACGGGAGAGGAGAGGAACGGCGTATAATATCTATAAAAAGAAAAATAGAAGAAAAACGCGGGCTGAATTCAAGCATAAAAAAGGGGGTTTGTTGGCCATAAAATACATTCGCTTGTTTACATAGGGAATAAAATAAATAAACCATTAGGCGAAAGACTCACATAACATGGGGCTTCCTTTTACTCTTTTATGAGATGACATTGGAAGAGGAGGGAGCAGTTAAAGCCAGAGGGAAGCCATCAAGCCCGAGCTAAATTAGCCCAGCTCAAACATGTTGCTCAATATTCTTCGCCTCGTAAACCTTTCCGAATAACTCGTTATTGTCGCTAATATTGCCCGAGAAAATGTGTGAAAACACTTGAGAGCATTCCATCCAAATAGCTCGGTGCCTCGCAAGAAAGGGCCTCCCTTCACTCCACATCCCAACAGAATGAAGCCATGAGCACTGAACATGTAAAGAGCTCCATAACGGCGAAATGTTTCACTTCAGTCAAATCACAAGAGCGGGAATGAGATCCTCCCAGCCTCATCCGCAACACATCCTCACTCACTTATCTCTAATCGGACTTAAGGCCCTCCGCGCCCAGGAACAGAGCCATCAATTGAAACGTAAGAACAATCAGTGATGAGAGACTCCAGGAGTTCTTGTGGATGCCGGGAGTATCAAAATCATAAGAAAGCCTTCTTCTTATTTTTATTCTTAAGAAGCCATTCATGATCACCATAGCTTTCATCCTGGCCAGCTTTCCTGGGATAAAACTCGGGCAGGACGGTCCACTATTGCCCTTTGACTGGGGGCAGAAGCTGATTTGAGTCCGCAGCCTCCTTGTTTCACATTTGTCCGTGTGGAAAGAAAGGCATGTCCCCTCTTTGACGCAGCGAGTGAGGGGAAGGGAAGAATAAGACGGGGAAGACAATGGAAAGAATTGTGTGTGCCCAAGTTGAAAGAGCAGGTAAGAGGGAGGAGGAAACCCTCTGTGACAAGTATTGTTGGCAGACATGTGTTTTCTCATGGAATTAAGGGGAGTGTTAGTGGGAAGTAAAAGTTGAAGTACACACACATTAGAAAATCCTGGGAAGCAGGTATTTTCCATAAATACAGCAGACTTGACTAAAGTTTTGTTCAAACAATCTTTTTGACAAGACTTGCGGGCCACAAGGCAGAAGGAGTGAGGAGTGAGGGAGAGAGATAGGGAGCGGAGCGGCGGAGAGAGCGAGGAAGAGAGAAGAGAGTGCGAGAAAGTGAAGAAGCTGGAAAGGGAGAAGTCATGTCGAAAATCAGCAAGGATAGTGTACAGGAAGCAGAAAGTTCATGACAATCTTCCCTCCGCTCCTTCTGTAAGTTTGCATAAGTTTCCAACTTTTCACTATTGAATTACAGGGCCAAATGCACTTTCCTTTAAAGGATTCAAAACTTCCCATGTGTCTCTCTCCTTTGCCCTCGCACTCCTTCTCCTTCCCTTACCGTCCCTCCTCTCTTTCACATGTCCTTCCTCCCCTCTCCCCTCTCCTCTCTCCCCTCTCCTCACTCCCTCTCTTTCTCTCTCGCACTCTCGCTCTCTCCTCGCTCTACTCTCCCCTTCGCATTCCCCATGCATAGCCTTATGATTGCTCTGCCTGTCCACGGGGCAAGGGTTGTGTGCGTCCATAGGGAGATTGTCAAAGAAATCAATGGGTGCAATTTCACGTCTCCGTCCCACGGTGATAATGTCCCAAGATATCAATACCTTCGGATTGATACCTCGGCACATTTCCCAATGTGCCGGCCGCACTCCTCCAGTCCGCATGGTTAAAACAGAGACGTCCCAACATACAGATGTACATCCGTAAATATATCCAGGCATATGTAGATAATATACATATATCTACGTCTTAAACCCCCACTAATGCTGGAAACTTCCAGCACACTCGCTCTACTGCGAACGTACATATGAACGCGAGGCAATAAATTGAACGTATGTAAAGCCGGATTGATATTAGGGTTCCTCAAGCTACTTCTGTCCATACAGAATATCCGGTCAAGGACAAGGAAGGCCTGGAGGTTTTTCACTGATCTAGAAGTTGCGCTTTCCCCGACTTTATTATTCGGGGACAGCGGATGGTCTCCAAGGGCTACATGCGTATGCAGACGATGTGAGTCCGTAAGTGTTTTGCTAGATCCTCCATTTTTCTCCCGCCCACCCTCCTCCGACAGAGAAAGAGTGATCTCCCCAGAAGTCTTGCTTCCCTCATCCCTCCTTTCTCTCCCCCAGTCTCTCTCGCGAGTGACAAGGACCCCATGGACATTTATAACGTAGGGAGGGAATGAGGGAATGGGAGTGTGAGTCAAGGTGACATTAAAGCTACATCTTCCACCCAAAGTATTAGCAAGTTAGTCCGGCAATTGGCTAGGATTGACGGGCAGTGGGGGAGGGGAGATAGGGAGCTTCCTCGTTAAGATGCAATTGCTTCAGTCCCCTTTCCCCTCCACTTCACAGCTCCCTGGGTCAACTCGGAGAGTCTCCAGCTCCATCCCCACATCCCCAATGCCCCCACTCAGTCCGGCCTACGTACAGAGATCTCTTTGTTGGATGAAGACGAAGACGTTCCCCTCTCCGGACCCAAGTCCTGGTGGGGTGGAAGGACTGAACAACTGAACAACTGAACAACTGAACAAAGCAGAAAGAAGCATATCTTATTGGGAATAGGGAGAAAAGGGAGCATTTTTCCCCTCTATTGAGCCGAGTCAACCCTTGTGAATGCATGGTAAAACCCACCCAAAAAAAGAGTGATCGCTGGAGCTGAAAAATCCCTTTTTTTTATCACGAGGACTCTTCTTACTTCCAGAGAATGAATGTAAATAAACCATTTGGTCATTTTGGAGACAAGGTGGGATTTAACTATGTATTCATAGAGATTTATGCGGATCCTTTCCAAAATCCTCGACTCACAAGTCGGGATAAAACGGTAAGTGAGAAAATAGAGAAAGGGAATCCAATTCCACGTGCACATGGGGAGACATTTTTTTGTTCGGCTAAATTGGCTATTCTGAGGAGGAGGACGAGGAGCAGTAAAGCCAAAAACTAGCTCCCAACCCACCGTCAATAGACTCACTAAAGACGACCACCAAGCAGCACTTTTGTCCACTTCAAGTCTTTTCCAGAACAAGTCAATTGTGAGTACCTGGGAGCCATTTCCCAATCACTCATTTACTTGAGCCTGGAATTACAAATGACGATGCGTTTCTCCAGACTTCCAGCTCACTTCATTTTGAGGTTGAACTTTCAAGATCGTGAGAGGATAAACCAAGGAAGTACAACAAGGTTACAATTCTCATAGATAGAGCAAACTTGTCAGATTTATAGGAAAACATCATTATGCGTGTTGGAGCAGATGAATATTGAATTGGTGAGTGATGTGGCCAGGGTGGGTGCAGGAGCAAGTGCTTCCAGCATTTGTCTTGCAGGGACTGGCGAGCCCGGATTGTTCTCTCCAACATCTATCTGTACAATATGCATTCTGCTCAGAAGGAATAGGCAGAAGGGATTGCGAGAAAACGGAGGTGCTGGATGACGGGTCTTGCAGGCCTGGGATTTGACAAATTGTTATTGGACTTGTTGGGACAAGGAGAATAAAATGCTTGGGACAATGTCTTATGAGTGTTCCATCATTGGTTTCAAGGAAGAGCGGAAATCCTTCCAGCGGCGGGACGAGCGAAATCAAGTCCAGTGTCAGGAATTCAGGAACACCTTTCAAAAGCCACTCTCACTCTTTGGGCTTGGTTTTCGCACCCAAAAAACAAGGTTGCACTTGGTGTTCACGCTTAGTTCACATGGTATGACTCACGACTCCCTTTGCCCTTTCCATAAATATACTTGTTTGCCAGTAATCTAATTTTACCTTGTTTTTCAACTAGGTATGTAAAAACGAATAATTTTAATCCTCTTTCTAAAGTCGAATTTTCCCCATTGATTGTAAAGGTGTCCCCATTTTGTTGTGTACGGTATTTATGTAATGCTGTACTTGAAAATATTCAAGTACAGACAAGTCACTTGCTTGGAGTCACTGTTAGAGGAAGCATCTTTTTTTGTGTGTAAATTAAATACTAATTTTTGTTCTTTTCTCCACAATTCTGCTGTCTTCATTTACCCCAAACTTCATTTCTACACCTTTTATTTGATCATCTTTTCATCAACTTCATCGTACTACAGTATCCCTTGTCTACAAGACCCTGGGCAATCACTTGGAATCGGGAGATTTGGGGAAGGGAGCGCGTGTAACCGCACCTTCCTTCCAAGAGTCCTCCATTCCTCATTGGCAAAAGTGGAAAGGGGAGGATGATGGAATTCAGAATAGCTTACATCAAAGTGGCTCTTGCCCATCCTCTTCCATCAGCTGAGTTTTTGGAGTTGTTGGTGTTAATTTAGGAGCACAAATAAAAATGTCCATCAAGATTCAGTAAGTCCACGTTAAGCGTGAGGGGCGGGGAGAAATTTATCTCTCTCCGGTGGAGAATCTGGAGGTGAAAAGTATGTTGGGTAAGAAAATTGGGTAAATGACTCGTTTGGAAAGATTGTGGTGAGGCTGGGGCCAGAAGAGAGAGAGAGAGAGACCGTCCCATTGATTGGCTTGGAAATGAGAAAGTGAGCTCAGCAGGAATTGATTGTTTTGGTGGAAAGTAATCATAAAATTGAAGACTGGGGTGCGTGGAGGGATGAAATGTGATTCTGGCGAAGGAAGGCTTGAGGAGCCAGGGAAAGCCCGATAATGAATAATGCGGTGTGCGTAGTCCGTGGGAAGAGGGCGAGGGGGAGGCTATTGTGCCTGTACGAGGACGTCTCTGCCAGCCATCCTTCCCTCGCTCCTCCTGGACCGGGATGAAAATCTAATCCTTTCACCTTCAATATTGACGGAAAACTTGATGGAACTGTGAGAGGTAATGGGACCACTTTTCTCCACATACAGCTTGTCTTTCACGTGGATCACCAATATTTCCCTTCCTCTGGCTCTCTCCATACGATACGCGTACACCTCCACATCCATACACACACGAGGCACACTTGGAAAACTCACTCCCTTATCATTTCCATTTCCCTGTGAAGCTGAGAGAGAGAGAGAGATAAATATATGTGTCTGTATCATTTCCAAATGTTTGCCATGAATCTTCACACAGACAAAAACTCCGCTCCACAGAGACTGCCCGAGAGACGCGGCAGTCAAATGAAGTAGAACGAACGCTCCCTGCATTTGATGCATTTCGCCTTCCCAATTTCCTCCACACGTTATCGTAATAGAAAGAAACTGACAAAATATTTTGGAGAAGGCTTTCCTATTATTCGCCCCGTCAATGCAAGCGGAGGCAAGGATTGCTGCAAGTGAAACTGAGCTCTTTAAAACAATGTAGGTCACTTACAACTTGGCTCTCTCTCTCTCTCTCACGCAAAAGGAGACGAGAGAATGGAGTAATAGGAAGCACTTTCTTCTCCCAACCCTCCCCTGCACTTATTTCAGCTTCCATCTTATTGGCATCTGATCTCCTTTACCGATTCCCGGACGCATCTTGAATGCGAGTCCTTCATGGCTTCCTCCCATCTCCTTCCATTATTATTTATTAATCCGATTAAGCGACGAGACGGCAATGAAAAGGCAACAAGAAGGAGTCATAAGTGCCTGTCATCAGCCCTCCAATTGTAGCAGGGAGAGAGGAGAGGCAGACAAGTGGGCACATAAGAGTTACCCTCAAACCGCGTGTATAAATAATTTCCCTGCTAATACTTTTTATTTCAGTTTCCAAGACGCATCAAAACAATATTCAACACCCCATGAAATCCCATCAAAGTCGAGATTCGAGACTCTTCTATATGCAAGGAGAAAAGGACGAGAGAGAGAGGAAAGTGTTAAAGAGATAAAAGGGGTAGAGAGTGATTTTAGAGGAAGTGTTTGGTTGGAGCGGGCGACGGAAATGATAGAGCCGGTGTGTGCCATTTACTGGGTAGAATATTGTACAGCTTCTCCTTTCCATCGCCACGAATATTAAACTATGGAATGATAAATATTAATGACAAGAAGAATACGGATCAACCCGGTCCTATTTACACTATAAAGCCCGTCGTAATGATCAGTTTCCCCTCTCGCCACGGCCTGAGTAACAAATCCTGCCAACCTTTTTCCAACCGCACTTTGATGTCCCGTAAGTATTCATGTTGCCCTTCCGAGAACCTTGTAGTCGAATCATGGAATTGGGAAACAACCATTCTCATCCTATTTAAGGGAGTTGCTCTGAGGGTGGAAGATCAAAGCCAAGCTTTTCAATGCCTATTCAGCCAAGGAAGAGGGAAAATAAAAGATTCTCACTTCCTCCTGTTTTTCTACCCCCAACATTTCCACTTTCCACCCACGGGACTTGCACGTCTTCTCCAAGGCTATCCCTATTAACTTAAACATACGACCAGCGCGAGAGAAAGGTGAGTGAATTAATGGACAACTAATTCTGTTCGTCAACCTTTCCCCACTACAGGGGCTGCGTATGCTGTATTTTTCGAATCGGTCATAATTCGGAGTTGAAGAGAGAGCTCAAATTTGATTCAACATTCTGTCACATCTGGACAGCTTGAGCCAGCTCATCCAAGAGGGACTACACCAATCTTGGCCATATTGACCGCCATGAGCAAATGAAATCTCGGTTAGGAAATTCCTCATCAACTGCGGAAAATGATGGAGCGGGAAATTCCGTGGTTACGAGAAGAATTCATAGTTGCGGGAAGATTTGATGGAGTGGAGCAAAAGCGTAGGCGAGACGGAGTATCAAATGGGATGCTGGCGATCTGTGGTGCACAGGACCAGAATGGCAGGATGCATTGATAAGGAGTGATGGAGCCAGAGAGGGCCTTGGTGGATGTCAATGAGTGACGCGAGGAGGAGAGGCCACTTCCAGCGCCCAAAGGAAGCACAAAGAGGAGTCACTTCAAGAGGATCAGGGAAAGTCTTCCTGTCACAGCATTTGAGGGGAAGAATGAGAGGGGACCTGCTGGCAAGTCTGGATCTTCCTTATGCATCCAGTCGTAGTGGGTAGTGGGAAGTGGGAAGGAGAGCTGGATGCACCGCAATATCCTTTCAGCTCTGGAACCATTTCATTTCCTCTCCTCTCCAAAAGACGTCTCAAGAGTGAAATAATGGGAAATAATGGGAGATGAGGACAAGTCCTTGAATTGGTGTCACAGGTGAGATCCTTTGCACAAACACTAGCCAGCCCTTGGGCAATTAATATGCAAAGCTAGTGGTTCCTGGCTGTGGGGAAGACTTGGTGGAGACACGAGGAGGGGCGTAGAAGTGAATGATGAATGAGCGCTACATGACTCAAGTGCACACTCTCGGACCACTTTCATCCAATCAAGTGGTTAGTTGCAATTAGTGCGCCATCAACATTTGAGCGGACACTCATCCCCACTCGCCTTCCCCCAAACAAGCGCTGGTCAAGCTCAAGTGTGCACACATCCTGGCTTTCAGTTCCCATCCAAAGTCACTGTCCTGGAGTGTGTCCTTGCTGGAGCATCCTGGCCTCCGATTCGCAGTAAAGCTCAGCTCGGTCGGAATGTGTGCCGTGCAGAAAGGGAATGCGCGATGGGACGGACTGGATTTCCTCTGTCAAGTCTTGCTCCTGAGTAATTATACTCATGCTCTATGGCCTTTGTGACTGGGTCGAGAGAATGCGGAGAGGAAGAATGAGTGTGGGAGGGATGATGAAAGGGAAGGTGCAGGGAAGAGGTGCATATGTGTGCGGGTGGGACTGAGGATGCATAATAAAGTTACACAACAAGGAAACAGGCACAATTGAGGCAGTTCAAGTGGCGAGGGGAGCTCAATGGTACAGTGGATTAGCCAACTTTTCAATTCCAGTCGTCCATTATTTTAACCATGAGTTTTTCTGGAGAAGAAGTGCATATGTGGGTGGATCTGGAGGAGCGTCTCGTCTCGTCTCCGGAGTGGGAAGGGAAGGGGTAAATAAAGAGAATAAGGTGGTGAGCAGATTGGATGGGACAGGCTGTGGTGATGGCCTTTGTTCCCCTTCATTCCCCTTCATTCCTCTTCCATTTCCATGGGCCTCTCTCCCAGCAGCCCAGGACCAATCCTCCCTGTCCCGTGTCCCTATTTATTGGCTACACATTGAGCTCACTTTATACCTTGGGTGCCATTTATTGGGAGTAAAAACTCCTCCGAGTCCCCTCTCCTCCCGGCACATGACACACATGGACGGGGAGATGGAGAAAAGAAGGACGAGGAAAGGAATAACAAGTTAGGGGAAGAGGAAGAAGCAATTCTTGATCCTGATATTGACGGTGTTCCAGTCCATGAAAATGCATGGATACTCTCCGCCTCCTCCCGAGCTACACCATCATAATGCTTCCCAATGTGTGCCTACAGACAGAAGGATCCTCTCCCTCCCTTTCTTCCTCCTCTCCCGCACTTCCTTCACTTCCTTCCCTTCTTCTTCTTCCACACATTCTCTCACTCCCTCGCCCACAAGAAAAAACAGAGCTTCCATTGAGATTCATTGGGAATGCCATCCTTACTCTACACTCTGTATGGGCAATATGAACAGAAGAGGAGCCTAGAGCATCCATTTTCCCACAGTATCTCTCTTTCTCCCTTTTTCTCTCTCTCCCATTACTTGCTCTCTCCCTCTGTCTCTGGTGCTCCAATAACACATGAGCTCACACACATGTGCATATATTTGAAGAGAAAAGAAAGGAAGGGACTTTATAGTTTCATGGACATATGATTATGGTTTGAATATAATACGCAAAGTTGGAGTGCGAGGGGAGAGCAGAAAAAAGGGAAGAGAGAGAAGAGAGGGAAGAGAGGGAAGAGAGGGAGAAGGTGAAAAAGTGGTGAGGGCTGAGGAAGTTTTGGGAGAGACGACTCTGCTCGTCTCTCCGTCTGCTCCTGCTTTCATATAGAGAGAGGCTTGGCTGAGTTTAGTTGCATTCGACGAGAAGTTTTTGCTCCTGCCACACGGCACCAATTCGCTCTCGCTCTCCTTACCACTTGAAGGTCTGCTCGGCTGAGAGTGTTTCCCTTTTCCCTTTTTGTCCCTCTTGTTGTCCCTCTCCTCGTCTCTTCCCAGGGAGAGAGAGAGGAGGCGCTGAGCGAGCTTGGGTTTCCCTCTTAAACTCTTCCCAGCGCTCCAGTCCACTCAGTTACACTTCACTCTCGCCAAGGCCAACTTCCACGCGGAGTCCGATCCTTCCATGGACCAGCTCCACTCCAAGCTCAGCCTTCGCTGATTTTACGACTGCACACCAATCTTTTTGTACTCCCAGTCAGAGCGAAAGCATTTAGTTTGCCAAAATCAATTCTCATCATTTTGCTCCCGTGACGGTGGGACCTGGACAGGGAATTTGGACGTAGGGTAATTGGGAGCCGTACGTGGAGGAGTGTGGGAAAGGAGCGGGGTTTATTCAGTGTCTTCAAGTTGGCAGTTTCATTTGTGGAGACGACGTCATTGGAAGGGATATGATTGAAAGTGTGTCTGGGACGCCGGAGAGGTGAAGGAAGGAGGATAAGTTGAATAGTTCGACAGTGAAAGAGAGTGTAATATTTATTACAAGTGGATCATTTTTCTTTGGAGGACTCATCTGTGCGAGGCTTCTGGGGTTTGTGACGGGCGTCGTGCAGGGAAAGAGTCCTCCACTCACACATCCGACGTGGTTGAGAGTGTCTCACATGGACGACTTGAAATTCTGATTCAGATTAGATTTGGGAAGTGACAGCCTCGCTCTTGTCTCCTAAATTTGGAGTAAGACAAAAAGTGAAGCGACTTGTTGAGATACTTGTTCCACTGGAGGGAAAGAAGGGAAGGAAGGCCAATATCTGGAACAGTTTCTCCCATGTCTCCTCTCCATCCTATCTCAGAGCCTCCCTCTGTATGTGTGTGTGTGTTGAATTGTGAAAACTTACACAGTGTTAGGTGCACTTCACAGAATTGAACTCTCACTCAACTTCCCTCTTTACGACTTGCTCTCTCTCTCTTCGGAGATAGAGAGAGAGACAGAGACAGAGACAGAGACAGAGAGAGCGAGAGCGTTAGAGAGGAGGGGAAAGACGAAAGCTGAGGAAAAGTCAGTGAGTTGGATTGGAATGAATTTTGTCTGTCACCAGTGTGTCAAGTGAAGGACAAAAGTTTCTCAAACTGACAATATTTTATTCTACGGACGGATTTATTTTATAGACCCAGTTTAAATGGGAATCCGCTTCCGCCCCATCATCTGACTGACTCACTTCACTTACATTTGACACAAGTGAGGGAAGGCCGGCCTGCACGGAGCATTGCTTACTTCGGAGTTCGGAGCATCCCCCGAGCTCCTCGGCTCTTCCTTTGCCAAAACCCTCACTGGCAACACACGCTCTGGAAGCTCCAGCCAGCCATATCAAGTCATCCAGAAGCCAGGGTAAGTTTAAATAATAGATGATTTTTTTGGAAACAGCTGCCTCATCCAGTTTCCCCTCCCAGTCCTCTTCCTTGAGGAAACTGCATGTGCGAGATAGAGTGACAGTTCCGCCCCAGCCCAAGGCAAACATAGATATTTCCATCTGCAAAATTTCCCCAATTTCCAAAACTGACAATTTCCCAAGTTTTGCCATTTCCCTGGATGCGTAGGAGGGGAGGGGAGGGGAGGGAAGGGAAGGGAAGGGAAGGGACGGGGAGGAATGGAGAGCGTGTGAGACTTCACACAACATTAAGCACCAAAACTGAGTTGATACGGTCCTGCTGTCAATAGGAGTCCCTCCCCACTCCATATCCCCGCACAGCCAGCTCTTCCTCATCCAAACCACTCCACCACCGCCTCCCATCTCATCTCCTTTACTCCATTCAGATCCTCTGGAGGCCCATTCCATGGACTCCGCACTCCCCCCAAACCAGTCACATCTCTTGTCTTTACAATCATGTAACAAGCACACTGGAGCCTATAAATAAAAGAAACACGCTAGCATAAACAGCTGGAAACAAAAGTGCAAATTTCCTCTCGCCTCCAACTTCCCTCCGAACCAAGAGATCGGCTGGGACGGCTCAAAGGCCGCCTCAGATATCGCTCTCGCCAATCTCCTTTCCCTGTACTCTCCCCACGTAATCTTGGGCATGTTTCTCCCAAGAATGACTTAATTACCCGGCCTAATTACTGAGTAAGACCTCCGCGGCTAGATATTTCCTCTCCATACACGACTGCCAAATAGCTCAAAACCACGAACGACTGACCAGCGAGGAGGAATTCGCCTCCTCCATGCTTTTGCCAGGAATGCTGGGATTGCGTTGTGCGGGCAGTGTGAAGTTTTGCGAAAGGTGCGTGCGGAGAGGCCGGGCGAGTGGGATTTTGGGACGGCGGGGACGCGTGGGAATCTTTCTCTGGCTGGAGAAGGCGCCGAGCGGCAGAGGAATCTCTCCTTTGGCCATCGTCTGCGTCTGCAAAGCGGCAGTTAACACATTCCTCTCTTTCATTATGGACGTAATTACTGCTCCTTTTCTTTAAAATAATCATATCCCTCGCTCCCTTCGCTCCCTTCTCCCCCTCCAAAAAGTTCCAAGGCAGGCTTGGTCGTAAGGAATTAGAGGCGGAGGAACTCGTCTTCGCGTCCAAATCTTCTCCTCTCCTTCCCACTTTTTTCGACTTGGGAACTGGCGACCTTGGTGGAATTGTGATGGTGGTAAAAACCTAAAAACTGCATGGGTACCGGTGGGCAAATCAGGATTCCTCTCTTCTTCTGGTTCTTGTTCAAATACGAGGCCTTAACTGACTTGCTCCGAGTCGCTGGGAACTCATGGACGGAGTAATGCTAATAATTTCGGGGTCTAATTATTTCATTTCAATCAAAGCGGACATGGCATTAAAGTATGGTGAGGGGGGAGAGGGATTCCTGGGGAAGCAGTTGATTGAGGAGACAGACGAGGACGGAGAGGGGGATTGTTGGCGTCCATTGGTTTGTCCTGAGCTCCCTCTTCCCTCTCCCCGCCGCCGTAGGATTGTGTAAATACACATTGGAATATTTATAGGCTCGGCAGGAGAGTTGTGTTGCACTTTCCATATTTTAATTCTTCCTCCGATCACTGGCTAGACGGGAACGTGTGAAAGTGAAGAAAATGTATTTGAGAGAGCGTGGGTCGGTGGGGCAGTCGGACGACTGGCTTTCTGCTTCTGCCACCATTTGTGTGCACATGATGTTCGGGTGCAAGGCTGCACCTTCCTCTCACTGGCCTTCTTCATTTTTCATTTGCTTTCGCTGTACATGCTCTAAGAGTAAGAGCAGCACTGGCGAAGCAAACCCCAGTGCTGCATGTTGTTTGTGTTTGTAATTGAGGCATTCCTTATCTCCGCCAAGTTAAACGTCACCAATCTTGCTGCCAAAGCATAATTCAATGAGCCTTTGCTGGCAACGCTGTTCCCACTTACAGCTGATAATCATTTGAACTCAGGACTGCTTCCCTCTAATCTTTATACACGGTCGTGCATACTGTGGGAAATTATCATTAAATCTGACGAGGCTATTAGGACGCTAACTAGGGAGTAGACACGTTCTCCCATTACATTACACATCCGCCAATAAAATCGGGAAGAGGGAAAGGTGCGAAAATTTGACTTGCTGTCCTTTTGTTTTTTTCCATTCCTTCCACTTGCTCACTGGCTCTGGCTCACTTGCTTCCTCCCGTACTGCCCAGCTCTGAACTTGAGGAATGCCTAAAAATAGAAGGTGAATCAAGCTCTAGTTGGGCTTTATCTGTTCACACATTCCACAGCGTTTTGCTGGTTGCTGGACGTTTCCCTTTATCCTTTCATATTCGTGTACAGCTATTCCTGCCATTCTGAGTCGTTCTCTCCTTCCGAGTCGTTCCGTGAGAAAACTTGAGAAACAACATGTACTTTGGAAGAAGCCAGATCACACCTTGAACTTTGTACCGCCAGAAGTGTCAAGTATATATCGCCGTAGGAGAGGAGGCAGAAAAAATAAGAAAGAGGGAAAAACTTGGGGAACTCGAGAAACTCTTTGAATTGCGTGTGATTGTATTGTGTGAAGAAAGGACGTGTCTTCCTTCAACTCCCAACTTTTTTTTCCACTGGCAAAGGACGTTTGAAAGGAATACTGGAGAGTATACGCCATACGCACATGAAAGAAAACTTGAAGAGAGAACTTGTCCGCCTCCCCACACAATTTTTGCATGTTTCTCTATAAGCGCAAATTTATACGCAGAGAAATTACCATTTTTATTTGTGCTCCTCCAACAGTCGCTCCTTGGAGTGTGAAAGAGTGGGGAAATCCACACTTACAACCTGTGATTTCCCAGACTTGTTGACAAGCGAGCTGGTTGGGTGGAAATCTGAGAGGTAGAAAACAAAAGGGAAGGAAGGCTTGGAGGGGCGGGGAAGAGGGTCTCCTCCGACAACCAACAAACTGTGAGTGCGTGTGTTCTGGGAAGTGGGAGCAGGTGAAAAGTGCGGTGGTTGAAGGCTGGATTTGGATTTGGATGTGCCAACGTGCCAAGTGAGTGCAATGAGAATGAGGGAGGAATACAATTGAGACTTGTGTATTCCTTGTCATCATCACATCATCATTTACTCCCTTTTTTACATCATCATTTCACGTCTCCCTCGCCAGGAAGAGCGTGAGAAGCGGCCTAGCCCCGTCTCGGCAAGGGAGAAGCACAAGTGAAGGTAAGAGCGTCCACGAGATGCTCCGCAAACAATTTTATTTCCCATTACAGCCACTTTTTCCCCTCACAAGACACTCTTTTCTCATCGTCTCTCATTTTTTGTTCGCAGCTCCGCAAAAAGTCGGGGGGAAACAATATATTTTTATTTGATTTTTATGCAACTTTGCTGATTTTATTGAGAAATATATAGGTGGTTGCGCCAAGTAAATCTCTCCCTGCGTCATCCGCTTACATACATCGCCTCTCTTCTCTCTACTATCCAGGTCTCTCTCATAATTCTTGTGTGCAGAAGAGCCATAATCCTGTTGGAGCAATTCCCTCCCCTTGTAAGCTCACATTTCCTCTTCTGCCCAAGCTTTATCGTCATTCATCCCATCAAAGATTAAGATTGGAGAGGGGAAAGGTGAAAGGGATGATAGGGGGGAAAGAAGGTCTCGGATTAAATATTTCTCCATCTCTTGGACAAAGTTGATTTTTTCTCCATCCATTTCCTCACATTTCCAGCCTTCCAAGAGCCTTGCGTGATCTCCTCCTCTTAATTCATTACCTCCAATCTCGCCATTCCAATGATGAGGTCGGCGTTTCTCTGTCATTATTACCTTTGTGTGTATTGTGTATTCTTTTTTGCCTCCGTCAAGTCTGCTCCACGATACGTTGGAGTGGTGCTTGGAAGCATTGAGCGTCCGTAGTACAGCACACGAAGTGGCTGCTTGGAAGGGCAAGCCATTGTGTTCGCTCGTGAGTGTGAGAGGAGCCATGAAGATTGGAGAAGAATGGAGGGAGTTTTTGCGCTATTGCTATTAGCAAGTCATGAATTTATTCCGCGAATCTGCTCTCCCACACTTCCACACTCCCACCTCATCTCCACCTTCCCTACTCAGCATAAATAGCACTTTCATAGACTTATTTCCAACGTGAATTTATGGGGCCATTCTTTCCCTCATTACCCTTCCTTTCTTTACGCACCAATAAATATGCTTTACAACATCTTTATTGAGCCTTCATCATGGTCGCTTGCCCGGAATCACGGCGTCCCTCCAGATTAAATTGGAGTTAATTTCCAGTAGCTGTATTTAATTTGGTGGGAGACGAAGACAAGTAATTGCGGCTGGGAGGGAATGAAAGGGAATGATAACGAATGGAGGAGCAGCCTGGATGTTTCCTCTCCGCCACCACAATGATCCATTATGATTATGATATTGGTGGGAAGACAGCGGAGAAGAGATGAAAGTGAGCGGTTGGTGGGGGCTATTGCGGTCCATTCCACTCACTCCTCCGCTTCATCAGATCGCGAGACATCCTCCCCAGCCCCGTCCATCCAGACCTTCCTTCCGCCTCTGTCCTACTCATTAACTCCTCATGTCCTCATCCTCACTGAGATCCAGGGAACAGCGGAACTTGTGAAGCCTCAGTCTCTCACGTGGAGTCAACAAAGGTTATTGCCAAAGTCCGTCTTTGACTGTTCCTAGCAAATCTTTCACGCAACACCAGTACTTTTGAACATTTTCCAAGTTGTCCATGTGTCCATGTGTTTCTCTTTGTATGTACATGTATTGGGGATGCGTATTTTCAAAGTACATAGATAAATCTAAAAGTTGTCAAACCCCATCATTTGCATGTACTTCCATTGGCGTCGCTCCCTCTGAAATGCTCCGGATCGTTCGGAATTCATTATCATAGTGGGAGAAGGAAACTACACAAAAACAAAGAGCGTATCTGGCAAATGTAATCTAGTGAATCTGTCTGACGTTAGCTTTGCAATTCCCGCCGACATTGGATATTGTGAACCAAAAGGCATTTAGAACTTACGGCCGTTCTGATGTGTGTGCACACATAAGTGTAATAGCAATGCAAGTGTGAGTTGACTTCAAAAAGATTGTATCGGGATGGCCTGGAAGGTTTGGCAGACGTTGGTAGGAAGTACATTTGGATGCAAGCGCTCAGTTGTGTATGCAAAGAAATTCTAAGAGCGGAATTGACTTTTGTGGTGCACATTTAGGTTGATGGAGAGAGAGAGAGAGCGAGAGAGAGCTGAAAACGTGTGCCTGCACGCCCTCAGAATGATTATTTGGGCAGTTTTATGCCGACACAGGAGACACTGGAAACTTTGGAGAGGATAATGAGAGGAATATGCGTGGCTTTCGACTTGTTGAGTTGTTATAGAGGGATTTTTTTTTAGGTGTCCACCGTACAGAAGCGACTGCGTAATGTGAGCCATGAAGGTGTTCTCTCTCACAACTCACAACTTGCCAAGTAGGCTTGGAAGACGGAAGGTCCCTCAACTTTGAAAGATAAAAGAGTCTTTTATCCTTTCCTATTCTTATCACTGCCAAGTGTCAGCATTAAGTTTCCAGCAACCTCCACCTTCCACACGTATGCAGGCACAGGGATCTCATGTCTATTCTCTTCTCTGAAAGCTACTGAAGCCTCCAGGATGCTCTTTACTCCTCCTCGTAGGGATTAGTGATTGTTGTTCAACAACATGCTTACAAACACCACACAATTCAACCTTCCATTCCTACTACTACTTTACTCCTTTCAAAACAAATAATAAAGCTCTCTCTCTCTCTATGTCATCCTTCGTCTCTCTATAAGTCTTTTCGCCTTAGTTACTGCACTGCTGTAGCGAGTAGCGAGTATCAGGTGTGCTGGGATTTGGCAAAGTATCTACATGTACATGGGATCTTCTTCTATGTGTCCACTGAGAAGGGGCATGTGTGTGAACTGTGAAGGTGAGATTTCCAAGCTGTGGAAGTCTCTGTCTGTGTGCCTAGTTCCTGGCGTTTGTGAGGATGAGGATGAGGATGAAGATGAGGATGAGGAGTAAGTAATCCAGCCTTTGGATGCTCTCCTACAGATACTCCTACTTTCTAACTCTGCCTCTCATCCCACTTCTTTCTTCCTCCATTAAGACACTCACGGCTTCCCTCAGGTCCAAGCCCACCTTCCTTTCCATATCAATATTCCCCCTTCGGAATTCCTACTCCTCCGTCTTATCCGTATTATTTGCTTTTCAAGAATTTATGTCCAAGGCCCCATTAAAAAGTCATAAGTGAAGAAGATAAAAGTCTCATGCTCTGCCAGAAAGGCCAGCAAGGCTCATGCGTATCCAAGGAAATGAGGGAAGACTGGAATGGAAGGAGTCGCGCAAAAATTGAGCATGACAAGCGAGGATGTGGATTGAAGGAAGAAGAATTTTGAAATGGAGAAATGTAGATGTTAGCAAGGGAGTGATGAGTGATGGCTTTGAGTGGAATTGCCGATAAGAGCCAGGGATTTTCCAGGTAATTGGTGGGAGCGGGAAGGAAGGCGGGTGCAGTGCGGTGCGGTGCATATGGATTCACGACGCTCACCGCTCACCCAGCAAGCACGGACCCTCTCATTGCTCTTCCTGGGCCTGACCGAGCGATCCCTTAACTTGTCCCTAGCTCGCACTATTACACATTGTTAGCCATGTGTCCGCTATGGCCTATGGCAGTTCCAAAAAAGTCCCTGTCAATCCGCCATGTGTGCGGGTGTTTCGCGACAGCCAAAAGACTCCCTGTGCTTTTCAGCACTGCAAACAAAAAGGCGTGGGGAGCAGGTAATTCATGGAAAGTGCGGCACTCCCCTCCCCTCCTCTCCCCTCTCCCTTACCAATACATGGATGTGGGGAGAAGAAAGGGAACGAGGTAAATATTACATGACTGTCTACCCAATCAATGGCGCATAAGTAAAGGGGGAAATGTGTGTGTGCGTGTGAGAGAGAGAATTGGTTGGGAATATATCCAAAGAGTCGGTGCTGATTAGTGTTGACAAGGACTGGGAAAGTGTTTTAAGAGTAAAAGAATATCTTGTTTGGTTTTGCATAATGAAGTAAAGAGCTCCTCCGCCTCCTCCCCCGCCTCCCGCAAGCATTCATTTGATGTAAAGAGTTGAGGGAATCTTTTATACATTAGATATGACTCCTCTCTCTCTCTCTCTCTCTCTCTCTCACTCACTCTCTCCCTACCTTCACATCATATACACATCACATTCACAGTCTTTCAGCCCTCCACGAGCTACACAAATGGACTGAGAGAGGAGCCTTTCAGGCTTCCTGTAAATAACCATCAAACTGATAAGCATGGCCTGTATGTACACAGAGGCGAGAGCAAAGAAGAGAAGGAGAGAGAGAGAGAGAGAATTGAGAGCAGGAGTGGTAAAACAAGCGTGTAGGTTTTCAATTTGTCTATTTTTCATTGACTTTTCCAGGGAATCGTTTGATTCCTATCATCATCATCGTCCACATCCTTGTCATGTTCTGCTTGCGTGAGTAAGTGTGATGGAGACACGGAGGAGAGACGGAGGCA
Source organism: Disparrhopalites patrizii (assembly GCA_034698585.1). NCBI lineage: Eukaryota > Metazoa > Arthropoda > Collembola > Symphypleona > Sminthuridae > Disparrhopalites > Disparrhopalites patrizii. Next base: position 22,542 of record JAQGBT010001267.1, read on the forward strand.
GAGCGAGAGAGAGAGAGAGAGACAGAGAGAGCAGGCAGAGGCAGTGAAAAGCGCTGGGAAGTACAAAGAGACTGAGCGAGTCTTTAATGAGGATTTCATTGAATGTTTTACTAATGTTCCTCAAACGCTTTGTCTCTCACTGAATTTGGCCAGTAACTCATTGGTTTTTGAATGGGAAGGAGAAGTAAAAGACTAGCTCTGCTCTGCGTATTCCGTACCTCTCTCCATCCCTCCATCTCTCCCCCAAACGCTTTCTGCCATTCCTCAGACGCCTAATTGGACTCACATATTATGATGATCCTCTCCCGTGCGCCCTGCCTCCTTGTAACCATCTCACGAATAAGTCAGCCGCTAAGCGGGCACTGTCAAGCTTCCTCCGAATGCACTCCCCACGAGACGCGCCAGAAGTAGGAGCGCTTGGAAGAGAGCGCTCCCTTTAGCCGCTCTCCACCGACAGATCCATTTCACATAGCCCTTCAAGTCCTTGTAATGATTGCGACAGGACGTGATTGGAGAACGTGTATGAAGATGATTCGCGAATGGCGGAAACGTAGGAAACTTCAAAGACTAGCGTCCACAATGTTTCCCCATTCCAGTTGCGTCACAATCACACAGACGAGGTATCACGCATTAGTCGGAATTAGACAGCGAGATTAAAGGGGGAGAAATCCAAAATTAGACAGTTACTGAGAGAATAGGCGAATTATGGGAGATTATGGGAGACTGGAATTATCCAGAGCTCGGTGCTGTAGAAGCCAAGGGGAGCCCCCTCCGCTCGTCCTACCCGCTTCTCACAAGAGTCCAAGAGGAAGGGCACATACAGATTTGGAGAGAGTGAGAGGGGGTGGGAGGGCGGCTTAGAGTGTGACTAAAGTGGATGGAGAAAATGGAGAGAGAGAGAGAGAGAGAGAGAGAGAGAGAGAGTGAGGGGGTTGAAAAAAATTGATCAACTCACGAGTGCTAACAATGTGAGAGGGATTAAAAGCTTCGAGGGTATAAATTGAATAGGACAGTGGAATTTAGCTTGTTACTTAGCGGGAGGGAAAAGTGTTGGTGATTAATGCAATTTTAACTGCTCCCAACATGAGTGCTTCTCTGGGCAGAGATGAATGTATAACAACTTCAAGCGGCCGTTCCGAGTCCAAGTGCATACTATTGAGCTTAAGCTTTGGAGACAAAAAAACTCAGTGTTATAATTGACTGAAGGAAGGACGGGGATTGGAAGAGTGTGTTGTGTGAATGGGAAAGGGAATAATGAAAATGTGCTGGAGTAGTCCTATTCTGTTGGCAAAGGACAAAAATAGGATTGGGTTGTTATTAAATTAGAAGGTGGTAATAGAGGGGAAGGGTGCGAGGTTGTTGAGGGATTCCTGCCTCCTGGCTCCTGCCCTCCGCCCAGCAATCCACTCTTCTCTCTCTCCTCTCCAGCACCTCTGCACTCATTCTCTCTCCGTATGCACACTTATCTATGTAACCATATCCAAACAATACCAAAAAATGTCTCTTGCCCAGGTCGTCTCTTCTTCCAACAGTAAATCTACATGCATAGGTCGTAACTACAGAGTGTGAAGGAGAGAGACTGGAGCTCTTGAGTTAGGGGTCCCCTCTTTAACAAGATCCTCTTTGGCCCTTAAACGGACACTTCCACTTCCAGCCCAGGACTGACATTGGTGGGTGAGAGAGAAGCTCGGTTTCAGTGAGGTGAGGATTTTGAAAAAGCTCCTCTCGTCAACATAATTGTCGTTGATGGATTCGGGATCTTATTTCACCCTTCAACCAGCATTTTCAGATGCTCAATCGATATTCGATGCTATGTTGATGTGTTTCTTCCAATCCGATTACCTCTCTCTCTCTGTCTCTTTCTCTTTGTCTCTCTCTCCCGTCTCCAGTCCTTGCCTCAGCAAGCCACCCAAAGTGGGCCGGAAGGGGGAAGACGTCTGCAAGCTCCATAGACATAACTGGATTTAAACGTGGCGAGCCATTTGAGCCATTTGAGTGAGGTAAGAAGGGAAGTGGAGCCATTGGCAGCTCTCATTGTTCCTGTTCCTAACGGCTGCTCTTGCTGAGGATAATGCACTAATCGCAATTCACCTCCATTGTGTGCACTCCTCTGGCCGCGTCCATACATATTCGTAGCTGATTATATTTGCCCACGTCTCACTTAAATGTCTGGATAAGGAAGTCTATTCATATTATTGGTAGTTCGAGGAGCGTTGTGGAGGCGGAATTGAGGAATTGATGGGAGGAGGGGATAATTGGAGGGGTTCCGTCCAGAGCGAATGGCCCCTGGGGTTTGTCTCCTCCTCAAAACGTCATCACTGTCGTTGATGTGCAATTTGGAAGTGTGTATGTGAGGTTGGATGCAGATTGGCATAATAAGAATGATTTCTGTGGCTCCCTTCCTCTCTTTTTGCTCTGCCACAGAATAAGCTAATGGCCTGCATGCTCAGTCCGCTACCTCCGTCTTCCTGCCCGCTCGCAGCGAATGCGAATGGTTGGGCTGGCCTTTACTGAGACGTTCCTCGTCCAAAATAAAACAGAAGAGAAGAAAATAAGAGAGAGAGAGAGAGAGAGCCAGGAAGCAAGGCTTGGAATGGGAAAGTGTATGGATAAGAGGGAATTGAGAATTGAGGGAACGTGTTACTATTTCTATTCCATGGAAGTATCCCAGACTCGTTTGTCACTCCTGTTTGTGTGCACTCAGGTTCTCTTTCCTTTCACTGCCTCCGTGAGTGCGGGAGCAGGAGGATGCTTCAAGCTAGGCCGAGATGAGGAGAAGAGGAGCAACCGCGGGGAAGGTAGCGTCTCCATTCTTACCGTTAACATGTATTAAATGACAAATTCTGATCCCAGCTTCCCGTCCCAATTCCCCTCTTCTTCCCTGGCCACATGAGGAAGAATAAGCAACTCCCAACTCCGCTCCACGTCGCCCCACCAACTTCACCCATCTACTTCTGTCTCCACTCTTTCCCTTCATGTAATGTGTTGTTGACAAAAGAGACAAAATCCAATTTTTTAGGAGTAGCGACTCTGGAGCAAATCTCTTCCACAGGATAATCCCTCCTCAAGGCCATTGAATAACTCCGTTTATTAAAGGAGCTTTCCTAACCATTCCGCATTCAAACCGAACGTCCTTTCCTTCCAAAAATCGTTTTGGCTCAAATGTCTTCTGAATAAATTTCCTAAGGGCAAAGGGAAAGGAAAGTAATGTCTTCCTGGCTGTGTGTCTGCTCCGTGGATGGTGAGTGGTGAGAAGGAGGAGCACGGAGCACACCTTGGGTTTTTCCTCTCCCTGGAATCTTTCCTTTACTCTCCTTTCCTTTACTCTCCTTTCCTTTAAGGGAGAGAAGAGAGCGTGTATCCTATTGAGCTGGACAATTCCAGTGTAAAGCTCATGATCGGTTTCCGATGTACGCTCACAATACCACAATTGACACGGCGTCCTCCTCCTAACCACCTTTTTCCTGTCCTCCCCTCGTTTTTCCTGTCTTCTCTCGTCCCAGTTCAAACTCTGCTTTTTAATGCTATTATTACCGTCTCTCGTCAGGGATGAGCTTCTTTTCTAGAGAAATTTGAGACTTTTTAAAATTTCCCATCAATGTAATTCAAGACGCTTTCAAGGAGGGACAGGACTTAGAGAAATGGGGCTGTGGTTTTGTGGAGGAGACTCGTTGAGTAAAGTGGATTAAAAAACCCAAGGAGGTGACGTTGTGGTAGCGATCGGGAAGAAGTAGGAAGAACCAGTTGCCAGTCGCCACCAGCTTTTTTATGGCACAAGGGCACGCTGTGTTAGAGCAATATCGCGTATCACTTAACTCACTAACAGTATTAATCATAACAATTTTCTGTATCAAGCCACCAAGAGAGGGGTAAGACGCATCATTATCATTCCCTCTCTGCGGTGTCCCTCTCAGAATAGTATGTACCGGGGAAGAGTGGCAGAGAGAGAGAGAGAGAGAGACGAACGTGAGAATGGTTACTGAAAGAGATCGTAATTAAGAGTGTCACGTATAAACAGAGTTTCCATCTCCTTTTTTTGTCACTGGAATTTCATGAAAAGGCTGCGAGAGAAGAGACACGAAGAAGAGACTCGTTTTACACGCCAAGAAGAGAGACTTGTCACAATGGATCGATTAACTCTTTTATGACTCAACCAGGACTGCTTCTTTAATGGTTTTATTAAGTCACACACACCGAAATAATTGTACTCAACTCACCCAACTCTTTCAACCTCACATCCTTTTTTCTCGTTCACACAATCGTTTTTTTTCCAAGGGACTCTTTTTCACACAAATATACTGCGTATGGAAATTCTTTTCCCTACCATTTTTTATTTCTTCCATGAGCAACAGCGACTGATGAGTTCAATTATTTTCTCTTGTTATGCGATGTTTCCTTTCTTTACATTTTTTCTCGACAAAAGCAAAGGACTGGTAGGGTATTGAATTTTCGAAAGTCACCCAGTCGTTCCGCAAGATTGAACAAAGCCCAGAGGAGACCCAAAGAAATCTTTTTCACCGTCATTCTCTCACTTTTCTCCTCTCTCACTTTCCGTTCTGCCGTACTGCGAAGGGTGAAGGGAAAAGGAAGAAGTTTCAAGGATGGTCTGGTAGCTAGGAGTGGAGATGAGATGGTGGTAGAGAGACGCGAGAGAGAGAGAGAGCGAGAGAGAGAGAGAGATAACTTACCTTTGGTAAAATGTCTGACTATGACTAAGGTTCTTCGTCTTGTCCGGACAGATGCAGAGCAGTTTTGGTGAGATGTGTTCTCTGCATTTACCTATACATATTATGGGCAGGAGGTTGTTACAAAGTCTTTGACAGCTTCCTTTTCACCTTAACTCTCTCTCTCCCTCTCTCTCCCTCTCTCCCTCTCTCTCCCTCTCTCTCCCTCTCTCTCCCTCTCCCTCTGTCTCTCTCTCCTCTCTCATGGTCCAGTTACTCCCGCCCATAAATCCACTTCATGGCAGTCCAGAGGCAGAGAGAGGCAGAGAGAGAGAGAGAGAGTGAGAGAGCTCATCCCCCTACATTTCCTTCCCCACTGCCTCCTTTTTTGTTGCATATATTTTTTTTTGTTTCTTGTTCGAGATTTCCCCCATAAAGGCAAACACGTGAATTTTTTCCTATTTCCAGTGGTAGCATTTGCGCCAGTTCTGTGCCTATGGTTTTCCGTTTCCCCTTGGAAAGATCGTGCAAGTAGTTTTTTTTGGGAGTAGTTTTGGGCAGGAGAGAGGAATCCAGCATTAAATCTCGTTCATGATAACAACTTCTACAGCCTATTATTAAATTTGGAATTTCCTGAGTGGAATTGCTTTTTTATAATGTGGCTTTTTACTCAGATTTATTGTTTGTGTAATGTGAGAAAATTTGGTTGGGAGGGGGAACAGGAATTCGGTCGGGGACAACAGGAGAAAAGCCATGGCCGTGAGTAAGGGAAGCTAGGATGAATAATGGACTTTTACATTATTTCATGATTATTTACTATTATTTACTCGCGGGCGGAAATCCAGGATAAAGCATGGTGTTCTCCCCCAAATTGTATTTTCAGGGAAGACTGATTGGCACAACCTGGCCATGGCTATGGCTCCCTGCCCCTCCATCCTATCCCTCAGCTCACACCCCCACATTTCCCCTGCTCTGGGAACACACTGGAATGTGTGAAGCTACTAGTAAAAGTGTGACAAAGGGCGTTGCGCTTATTTATTGTCATCAGCATCATTATTATTGGTTTCTACTGCCTTTTCCCATCTCACACAGGACTTTGTAGTTTCCCAAATGTAATAGCCAAAATGGAAGGTGTGGAAGGAAGAAGGGAAAGAATTGTATCTCCGCCGTTATAGGAATGGAGAGGGGCGAGATAAGAAAGAGTTGAGAGAGAGTGAGAGTGAGAGTGAGCTCTTCCCTGGACGGGCAGTGCCTTTCAAGAGCTTTGTCATTTTTCACACAAAAGTGAAAATGACTTTTATGTTATTTTCCCTGCAGACCCCAAGGTCTCGCAGGGCGTAAGGGACGAGAGGAGAGTGAGGATGTAAAGGAGGACCGATTAAGAGTGTGTGGAGGGGAGGAGGAGAGAGAGAGGGAGAGGGAGAGGCTAAAAAGCCCTCCTTGAAATGCCGAGGAAGAGAGGAGGAGAAGCCCCCTCTATGTGTGCTGCTGGTGTCATTTATAGCACTTAAATTATATTTTTATTTGCTTTGGATAGTTTTGTTCCACTTTCCTATTTTCTCCCTTTCTCCCTTTCTTCCTTTCTCTCCTTCTCCATTCACCCCTTCCTCTCCTGCCTTCCAAGCATCTCCTTTCACGTCTTCAGCATGAATCCAATGAAGCCATTTTTCTTCGTTCCAAACGCTCATTGTTTTGCCGCAGTCCTTGAATGGACGCAGGAAGTGCTGAAAAAGTGGATTTTCTAATTATTTCCGTGTGGCTGACTCCTCGGCAGTGTTGCTGATGTTTATGCCTCATAACTTCCTCGTCCCCTCTTCTTCTCCTGGCTCTCATCCTCTTTAAATATCCTACAAACTTGTGAAATAACCAACTACGTGATTGTAAGTAATGGTAACATCATTTCAGCTCCACCAAAGCTACGTAGCACGGAAGTTATGAGGAGACAAAGGGAACGATTTCTCTTCCAAAGTCTCCAGTTGTGCTTTTTTTGGATTTCTCACGGTGTGATTTTAAGCCGAGAGGCTTGGAGGTAGCAAAAGGGATGAAGACGGATGCTGGACGAGGGTGGGAGGAATTTGAGGACAAGCATTGAAGTAAGACTGAATGCGTGTAAATTCCTGAGTCCGAGCTGGAGGAAGAGCGGGAAAGCAGGGAAATCGGGGGAGGAATCGTAGAGTCTTGGAATCGTAGAATCGTAGAATAGTAGAGGAGCAGAAGAGTAGTTGGTGTCGGTGTGAGGGGGGAGGAGAGGATCAGGAGGAAATGATAATTAAATGTGAGAGCCACTTGCGAGAGGGAGGGAGAGAAGAATTTGGAAATAGTATTTAGAGAAGTGGCTTAAGGAGAGTGAGCGGAGCCGGGACAGAGCGCAGTGAGTGCCTCGTGGGCTGATCCTCCTCCTCCTGCGAAGTCCGTGCCGGGAGAAAGGGCAAGTCGGAGGGGAATAAAAAGGACGTGTGTACCACAAGAAATAAGATCCCTCTTCTGGGGCAAAGTGTGTGGCTGTAGCCTGTAGCCCGTAGCCCTATCGTAGCCCTACACACTTCCACCGAGATCAAGCCAGCTCGTAGTGGGAACGTGGGAAGAGCGTCTCCTGAGTTTCTTATAATTTCCCCTGCCTAATTCCCTCGCCTTTTATGGCGGATCTCCTCTCCTTCTTATGAAGTCCTTCCTAAACTTTTTTTGGGTAGAGGATGTTTGTGGGGAGTAATACTTTCCCCTCGTCCAATAATAATGATAATGATAGCAAAATAGAACGTGTGTGGTGGGAGCGGAATGTAATAAAAACGGGGTATCAGATGCTCCCGAGAAGTGAGTACACATATTAGAGTGGCGGAGCAGGAGGCGGGAAAGGTATAAAGTGTGAGCTTTTCCAGCTCTTCTCTTCGTCTCCGAACATTCCCACATCTCCCTTCTTCCTCTGCAGAATGAAGAGAATTAGAGGGGAGAGAGAGGGGGCCAGAGGCAGGTATTAAAAAAAGAAAGGGCTACACAGAGAGCGAGACGATTCTTTTTTTGCACAAGGAGAACTAGCATTTGCTTAATGCTCACGGAGGAAGAGATTCAGGGATTTATGAGAGAGACAGTGAGAGAGTGAGAGAGCGAGAGAGCGAGAGAGCGAGAGAGCGAGAGAGCGAGAGAGCGAGAGAAATAGAGACAGCGGGAGAGAATGAAAGGAAAAGAAAGGGAAAAAGTTGGAAGCTTTTAATACCATACAACTCCTTTGTATTTTCCTGATGGCTCTGGAAAAAAGGAGCCGGAAGAGAGGAAGGGGAAGGAAGAAGTGGAAGAAAAAGAGCGTAAGAGCCTTGAGGTACACACTGACTGAGCAAGGATTTAGATGTGTTTACTCCAAACAGTTTTTTTTTGCAAGTCTACTTTTTTCTTTCCCTTGTAATAGCAGCTTAAGAGCCTCTCTCTCCTCTCTTTTCCTTCCACTCTGTATTTTTTGCCTCATGAGCAATTTCACAGTTTAACTTGTTGGCTAGAATGACTGCTGGGGGTGTAAGCAGTGCACAAAATTGATATGTGCCATTAAGCACAGTAGTTTTTTCTTCACATCTATTTACTATCCGTCCTCCAGCCTCCACATAGTCGTCCAAATCTCGGAATTCCCCCTTCAGCTTCCCTTCCAAGAACGCGTCCCTCGCCACTCCGCCTTCCAGGAGAATGTCCGCCATGAAACAGTGTGGCTTTAAACACTCACACTAGCTGCACTCCGAGAAAGCAGCGCTATTTCCAGGAATCAATCCGTGCCCATTCAAACATCGGATTCCGCCTCTCAAACGAATTGGAGTTGGCTGTCCACGGGATTCCCTCTCGGTCCGCAGACAATGACTGCGATTAAAGTCAAGCTAAAAAACGTCCTTTATCTTGCAATTCCCGACTTGAGAAATAAAGTAAAAAATGGGCTTGTTTGTTATCCTTGGCGTGAGAAAAGGTATGGATCCAGTCATCCAGTCATGGTGGTGTGGGGTTGGACGCTGGAAGTTGGCTGGAAGCGAAAGGAAGAGGCGAGTAAAAGGGGGAAAGGGCGAAAGGGTGAAAGCCTTCAGCTACCTCGCACATGACTAGGGACAAGTGAACTGCTTGGCCTTATAATGGCAAATCCTTAGTGTGTCCTGTCACACATTCCCCTGCTCAGTCAAAGGCATTGACTCCTCCCCATGTCCCCACAACAACTAAACCCAGAACAAAAGCTCGGACTCATGGAGAAGTCATGGAGAAGTCATGGAGAAGGAGAGCCCCTCGCAAGTTTCCAGGTTGGGAACAAGTCCCACGCTACACCACGCTCTCTTCTCTCTTCTCTTCTCTCCAGCGTCCAGCCAACAAAAGCGAATCTCAATTTCCAGAGCTTGCACTTTGAAGGGATTCTGTTGAAAAAACGCTTAGAATGCGTCTTGTTCATTTACCATAATTATGAGAGAAATTCTGTTTCACCTCTCGTGAAAACTTTGCCAAACATTGTTCCGTTTCTCTATGCCAAACATTGTTCCGTTTTCTCTATGCCCTTGATGTGACGATGATGATCAGTGCACACCATGGACGTTCGAGTTTGGGAAATCCTTTGACTGGGGAAACTATATGGAGTTAAGAAGGGGACGGAGGGAGGGAAAGAAATTGCAGGAAGATTTGTTATAAAAAGCGACGAATGAAAAGGGAGATGTTTTGGAGGAGATAAGGAGAGTGGAAGGCTTGTTGGGGAAAGAAGCTGCGGAGGAAGTTTGTTTGTGGCCATGGAATACAAGAAAAAATCACGTTCAGGAAGTTGCTCTGGGTGTTGTTGGATGCATTTATTTTGGTTTATTGTTCGTGTGCTTGTGCCACCAGAGCAGAGTGCTTTGTCCCAGCCATCCCACAGTCACTGACTCGGAGGAGGAGAGACAGAGAAGTAAAAAAAGTCAGTTTAGAAAAAAGAATAGGGTTGGAGGGAGTACATAGAGACACATCTCATTGAATGGAGAGAAAGGAGAGAAAGGAGAGAAAGAGGACAGTGGAAAGTGGAGACGCGAGGGCAGGAAAGGAAGGAGGCGTCGTCGTCCCGAGATTTCGCTCATTTTTCATGTGTGAAAAAATGTTGCCTTGCTCACTTCTTTCTGGCCATTACCCTTGCACACTGCTTCGCCTTGCCCATTAGAAGTTAGAGGCTTGTGCGGAGACGGCGGAGAGTGTTGTGAGGCAGCGCTCCCTCCAGCCAGCCGCTTGTACAGAGGAATCCCTGGCACACACATGGGACAGCGGGAAGATTCCCCGGCCTCAGGATTGCCCTTGCTCGTCCCAAAGTCTTCATGTGTCCCGAAAAAGAGGAAAAGAGGAGGGAGTAATAGCGGGAAAGTAGCGGCGGTGCTCCCGGGATGGAGAAGCTAGACTTGTGTACGGATAAATCAAGCGGGAGGAAAGAGGAGAAAAAACTTTGTATAAGTAGAGGGAGAGAGACAGAAGAAATATTATAAAGAATGGCCCCAATGTGCAATTCACACACGCACATTCCCCTCCACTACACTGAGTGAGGACCTTGTCTGTGGCAGATTTTTCTCTGCCTTTTCAAGCACTACTTCGCTACAAAGTCCATGTGTGTATCTATCTGCGTGAGGGAGAAGGAGAAAGGGAGAGAGACAGGAGAGAGAAAGGATGAAATATTGTTGAGAATGCTCCCACCACACTGCCCGTCCATTTCCTTCCTTCATTTCTTCCGTATGTTCACTGTCATGGAGATGGATAGGAGGCGTGGAGGAGGATGAGGAGGATGAGGAGGATGAGGAGGATGAGGAGGATGAGGAGGATGAGGAGGCTGAGGAGGCTGAGGAGGCTGGAGAGAGGAGGACCCCGCCAGAGTTCCTCTTACTGTGTCAACTCTGACTGTGTGTGTGGAGGAGGGGATGGGGGAGAGGGGGAGGGGGTGGATGGTCTACCGGAGGAAGAGCATTGTGTCATTCTGGTTGGGGCGGAGGAGAGTCTACTCCGCTCAGCCCACGAGGAGGAGCAGTCCCTCTTATTCTTGGAGCTCTTTCTTCTCTTTCTTCTCTGTCACCGCATGGCTTTCATTGAATTCAATTGTCTTTCTGCGGAGGGGATGAGGCTCAGAGATGTCGCGAGAAAAATACACTCACTAATAAATTTAAAAGATCAATCTCTGTCTCCCTCCCTCACCATCTTCCTTTTCTCTTTTTTGTCTTCATCCGCTTCCCGCTCCCGCTCATGGCCAAGGAATTTGAGGGAGAGAATCCGAAGCAGGGAACGAGAGCTATCAGAGCTATCAGAGCTACCAGCAGAGCTTCCAACCTCATGGCTTCCCCCTTTCTCGCTTTTCTCCTTCTTCGTCGCTCTACATGTGGAATTGCTCCTTGGGGAGCACAATAACATATTTGGTTTCCAATGAAAATCTGCAAAGGAAATTAGGTGCAGGAAGGACAGGAGTAACATTTAAATCAAGTCCAACCCGTCCTGTGTTGTCCGTGCAGGGTTCATTTCCACTCCCTTTTGGAGGGGGAGAATGCTTTCCTCCGACGCACGTCGACCGACCTCAAATGCATCGTAATTTGTCCCCTCTACATAGTGCGCCTCACAGGGGCGGCAGTGCCAGGGATGTGGAGCAGCATTTCGACTTTTTCGTTCGCTTGAAGACAGATGCAGAGAGCTATTTGTTCCTGTCGCAGTATGAAAGTTTAATTGGGAGAGGACATTGAATTTGCCAAATGTATGGACTGGGAGGAATGTGTAGGAGGTCAGGAGGGATTGGATGGTGGGCGTCCTCCGACTCTCCTCACTCTCGCTTTCCTCTCTCTCCTCTCTCTCCTCTCTCTCCTCTCTCTCCTCTCTCTCCTCTCTCTCCTCTCTCTCCT
>JAQGBT010001268.1:0-34028 GCA_034698585.1 Disparrhopalites patrizii
AATGAAAAGAGAAAAAAGAAAGTTGAGAATGAAAAGAGAAAAAAGAAAGTTGAAAATGAAAAGAGAAAAAAGAAAGTTGATAATGAAAAGAGAAAAATGACAAGAGAAAGGACATAAATTTGAAAGAAAAGTAAAAAAAAGAAGCTAAACAGCAAAGAGAGAAAGTTGAAAAGAGAAAGCATAAAAAAATAAAAAACGTGTAAGCATGGAAATTTGAAAAGAGAAAAAAGAAAGTTGGAAATGAAAAGGGAAAACTGAACAGAGAAGGGAAATAAATTTGAAAAGAGAAGGAAGAGAAAGCTGGTCCGAGAAAGGCGAGAAAGTTGAAAAGAGAAAGGAGAGACAGTGGATGAAAGAGAGAAAGGAGAGAGACTTCAGGTTCATTTAAATGTGTGTGCGGAGTGGGATGAGGGTTCCCTCACTCACTTTTTGGAGTTGTCTCCCTGTCTCTCTTCGTCGCTCTCTCTCCTGAGCTCTCCCTCTCGCTCTCCCTCCCACTCCCGCCCCACTCTCCTTGGGTCCTTGGGTGGTGTGTGCGTGTGTGAGAAGTGAAACACTTATAAAGTCAAGATGTGTTATCCGATACGTCCCTAATGTCTTCCAGGACGACCCACCAAATCACTTCAAAATGATACTCCACCGTACTCACTCCCTTTATCTTTTTACCTCTCCCACTATTTACCCAACGCCATTTCCTTGTTCTTCCCCAGCACATATGTATATCTACATTCCTTACAGCCACTTTCACAACAATCTCCTCTCTCGCTAGTTCTCTCTCTTTCTCTTAAACTCCTCTGAAATTACCAGCACAAGTGCTCACGGATGATCCCTTGTGTAAACCCAGTTTTGAAGCCTAAAACGGGAGAAAGTACATATTTATATCTATATGTCTCTTTCCCCGAGAGTTATGCCACCTCCACCGCTTTCCCCTCTTCCTTTTGCGTCAAATTAAATATCCGTTCGGATGTACACAAACACTCACGGAAATGGCGGCACCATGGAAAACCATGGCAAATCTTGTCTGGAGGTTAATTAAATACTTGCAAAAAAATTTAATTCGCAAAAACGGTAAAAATCCGCGCGCAAAAAATGTATATTTGTGCAACATTTACGATTTTTGATGCAGCATTAACGTTGCAATTTTCCATTAAAATGCCTATAAAATTCCTTCAAAAGTTGTATTGCGAGAAATGTTATATTTAAAAAAAAAGTAAAAGCTTTCACAATTTAAATTTTATTTCCAGATTTAAATCTCAAATGAACATTGCCAGAAAATAACATTTTCCACGTAGGAAAAAAAGCTCCAATACTATTTTTCTGGCTATTATAAAGGTTGTAAAATAAATAAAACGTAAATAAACAAAATAAATTAATTAAATGCTCAAACAAGAAATTCTAGAGACAATAAAACACCTGACTTTACATTTTAATTTCCTTTACAGCCAAATGGCACAGACCATAAAAGAGCTGGCAGTGTTAAAAACAATTCTCGACTAGGACGAAGAAGGGAATCAAAGGGTTAAATACATCCAGCGGTGTATGATCCTATTAATTATGGATTTAGAAAAGGAAGAGGAAGTGGTTGGAGCTGCAAAAAAAAAAAAACCGGAAAAAAAGTAAAACTGAATGGAAGGAAAAAATTGGATTTGTTTTCCGTTTGAGTTTACTTCCACGTCCGTTGAAGGATGTTGCATATTGAATATATTTTTAAAGCGCCTTATCCCCCCGCAGACGAAGGAGGGCATAGGCTGGGCTAACATTTAAGGATTAATGAAGCATGTACAGTACAATGGAATAATAAAGTTTCCACGCGAGTGTTTTTTTTTGTTCCGTGCCTTTCCTTCAGCTTTTTTTTTCTGGGGGCAATGCAAAAGTATAACCCTTTCCCGGGGTGAGTTGTTCATCTCTTAATATAAAAATTCTTTGAATTTTGTCCGGAGTCTGGCAAGGGAGAGAGAAGGAGAGGGAGCGAGACGAGAATGTCGGGAGAGAAGAGAAAGTAAGAGGAATATAGGGAAGGATGAGTGGAAAGAGAGAACTATCGTGAGAGAGACATACATACGTGGAAAATGGTAGAAAGCAAGAGAGGAACTTGGAGACATGGAGTGAGGGGGAGAGATAGAGAGAGACTAGCAAGAGAAAGAGAGGGAGGGAGAGAGAAAGAGGTCTAAAAGAGAGATAGAGAGAGATAGAGTAGGAGCAGATAGTGAGCAAAAGAGAGAAAGAGCGAGGGAAAGAGAGAGGAAAAGAGAACGAGAGAGGAAAAGAAAGGAAGAGAGAAGCAGAAAGAGAGAGACAAAGACAGAGAAAGAGAGAGAATGGGAGAGGAAAATAAAGGAAGAGAGAAGCAGAAAGAGAGAGAAAGACATAGAAAGAGAGGGGGAAAGAGGGGAAAAGAGGGAATGAGGGAAAGAGAGGGAAAGAGAGAGAAAGAGAGAGAAAGAGAGAGAAAGAGAAGGAAAGAGAGGGAAACAGAGAGAGCGAGAAAGAGAGAAATAGAGAGACAAAGACAGTGAGAATGAGAGAGAGGAAAAGAGAGAAAGAGAGGGAGAATGAGAGAGAGAAAGAAAATGATAGAGAAGGATAGAGAGAAAGAGAGAGAGGGAGACAGAGAGATAGAAAGAGAGAGAAAGAGAGAGGGAAAGACAGTGGAAAAGAGAGAAAGAGAGGGCGAATGAGATAGATATAGAGAGAAAGAGAGGGAAAGAGAGGGAAAGGGATAGGGAAAGAGTTAGAAAAATAGAGAGAGAGGGAGAATGAGAGAGAGAAAGAGAGATAAAAAGAGAGAGGGAAAGAGTTAGAAAAATAGAGAAAGAGAGGGAGAATGAGAGAGAGGGAGAAGGACAGTGAAAGAGAGAAAGAGAGGGAAAGAGCAGGAAAGAGAGGGAAACAGAGGGAGAAAGAGAGAGACAAAGAGAGTATTGGACGGAAGCAGCAGGAGAGGATGGACGCCTGCTGAAACGCTCATAAATTTCCATGATTTTTCTTCCTCTGGCTTTCTCTCTCTCTCTCTGTCTCTCTCTCACTTTCATTCTGTCTATACAACTTATATGTGGAAAATCCTGAACAGAAAGTCATATTAGTCTCTCTCTCTCTCTTTCGCGCTCTCTCCCTTGCCCTTGTTCTAAATATCGGACGGATCATAAGAAATTCGGGGAAGGTATCTCTGTCAAATGGTCTGCTTTCCCCTCTCTCGACCTTTCGTCGTAGTACATATTCTCTCTCTCAGTTATGCGATTTTTCATTATTTTATATATCTATATATATACATGTATATGGACGTAGCTTCTTCTTCCTCATCCTATCTTCCTCCTCCTCCCCCTCCTCCGCTTATTCTTCGTCAAATTCATTGAAAATCGATTGCTTTATTGATTTTCCCACTCGCCCCCTCCAAAGCCTCCCACCCTCAGACACTTGGAGCATTGTTTGAATTTTATGTAGATAAAAATGTTTAAGCAACAATTTCGTCGTGTTTTTAAGCTCTGATCGGTTCTCTCTTCTTCATTCTTCTGTTTCTCCCTCTCGATTTCTCTCTTTTGTTTGGTTTTTTAACCCTGTTAAACTCTGCATGCTAGTCTGTCTCTTTTTTGCTCTCTCATTCTCTCTCTCTCTCGATTCAAATGTCTCTCTTTTGCTCTCTCATTCTCTTGATTGTTCTCTCTTGCTCTCTCATTCTCTTGATTGTTCTCTCTTGCTCTCTCTTGCTCTCTCATTCTCTTGATTGTTCTCTCTTGCTCTCTCTTGATTTTTCTCTCTTTCTCGATTTCTCGTTCTTGCTCTCTCAATCTCTTGATTTTTCTCTCTCAATCTCTTGATGTTTCTCTCTTGCTCTCTCTCGATTTTTCTCTCTTTCTCTCTCAATCTCTTGATGTTTCTCTCTTGCTCTCTCTCGATTTTTCTCTCTCAGTCTCTTGATTTTTCTCTCTTTCTCTCTCTCGATTTTTCTCTCTTTCTCTCTCTCGATTTTTCTCTCTGGTTCTCTCAATCTCTTGATTTTTCTCCCTTGCTCTCGATTTCTCCCAATTTTTCTCTCGAACTTTTTCCATCTTTTCATCGATTGTTCTCTCTTGCACTCGGTTTTTCTCTTGCTCTCGATTTTTCTCTCTTTTTCTCGACCTTTCTCTTTCTCTCCATTTTTCTCCGAATTTTCTCTGGATTTTCCTTTTTTTCGATTCGTCACGCTTACTTTTCTCTCCTGTTCTCATTTGACTTCGCTCGGCTCCTTTGCCTCTCTTGCTTATCTCACTCTCTCTTCTCCCTTTCTCTCTCTACACCATATCTCCCCATTTCTCTCTCTCGCCTTTCCCTCTCTGCCCCTCTTTCTCTTATCCCATCGCATTTCTTGTTCTCTCTCTCTCATCCTCTGCATCTCTCTCTAGGTCTCTCCCTGAGTCTCGCTCCCTCTCATTAATTCACTCCCTCTCACGTCCGCATTTCTCGTCCCCTCTCGATCTCCCTCCATCCCTGTATGTCTCCCTCTTTCTCCATCTCAATGGAATTTCCCATCCACTTTCCATTCTGTTATATATCTCCTAATATTGTGAATGTGTGTTATGTTCTTTTTTTGGGAGGGTGGAAAGAGAATATTTTTTTTTTTTTTTTAATATTGACATACTTTGAACTTTGGCGCCCGAAGGACTCTTGAGGGTGATGTTCTGGTTGTTCTCCCTCCGCCATTGGATGGTGGGGGTGGGATGTCCCCGGGCATTACACGTTAATTTGACCGTGCTCCCCTCCGGAGCCATCATGTCCCCGGATGTCTCCTCGGCAATGAAATCTGGGGGGATGACCACCTCCAGGAAGGATACCTGTTAATTTTCCCCAGGAATAAATGCAAGGGGGAAAAATCAATTAAAGGCGCCATTTTCAAAAAGGTTGTAAAATAGGTCTTTTTCCGGTGAATTTGAGAGAAATGCGTGAAATTGATTGCTCTGTGTTTTTCTGGGGGGAGAAAGAGCCTTGGGGATGGAAGTGTTTACTTACTTGGCTAATCATGGGGTCGGTGTTGATTTGACACATGTAGGAGCCTCGATCCTCCTCCCGGACCGCCTTGATGTGTAGATGCCATTCGGAGTGACCGGAATGGGAGACAAATACCCTGGGGTTGTGTGTGATCACATGAGTGTGGATCGCCTGGATTGCCTTTGAGTCCGCTTTCACCCAGCCCACCTGGAAAGGGAGGAAAAAGGGTGTAATTTCACCTTTCATTATGGTCCTACTTGTGGCTTTCCCCCGGAGGGGATTTTCCATGGTGGGAGATCCCATCAAGGGGATGTTTCCGTGCTTTTGGGGGTGACACACTTTTGGGGCATGAGGAGCAGAATAACAATGGCGGGTTTTCCCCGAGCACATTCCCATGTATCTCCCTTCAAATTAATGGGACTCCTGTTACCTGCCAATCTGCCCTAATTTTGCAGGATTTCTTCCTTCGTTATTCTCCCTTTTGAATTCTCTCCTTTGAATATAGGTATATTTCTATTCTCGCCCGTTTGTCCTTCGTCCCTTGCTTTCTTTCTCCGATTTTGAAATGCCTTTCATTTCCTTTATTGTTTTACATTTTTCTAATTTACTTGTACCATTTTCGTATCTTTATTTTCCTGCTTTTACTTTCATCCTTTTAGCTATTCTCTGATATTTCTCTTTTCCTCGTTTTTGATTTTTCCATTTTTTCGTTGCTATCTTTCCTTGTCTCTCTTGTCCTCCTTGTTTCCTTTAATTCCTTTCTGATTTCTCTCTCTTTTTTCCATTTTTGATTTTCCCTTCTCCTGGATCAAATATTTTTTTATTGTCTTCCTTTTTTATGTTTCTCCCTTCTTCTCTACCTTTGTGATATTTTTCGCACTCGTTTAGTTCTGATTGTTCAGTTTCTTCCTTCTTTGTGATTATTTTCTTCCGTTTTAACTTTTTCCAGTTTTTCTGATTATTTTCTCTGATTATTTTCTCCTTTCTTCCTTTTTAATTTTTTTCACTTTTCTGGTTATTTTCTCTTTTCTTCCTTTTTTTTTTTTTTTTTACCTTTTTTCACTTTTTCTGAGTATTTACTCTGATTATTTTCTATTTTCTGCCTTTTAACTTTTTACAATTTTTCTGGTTATTTTCTCTTTTCTATATTTTGTATTTTCTCTTTTCTCGTTTTTCACTGTTTCAGATTATTTTCTCTTTTCCTCCTCATCCTTTTCCCCTTTTTTGACGTTCCTTTTTCTCCGATTTCGCTCGATTTACTTCACGACTTTTCTGATTATTCCTTCGTTATGTCTGTGTTTTTCTCTTCTCCGATTTTGCTCTTTTAAGTTTTTTCTCATCTTCATCCACCTTTCTGATATTTCTCAATTCCTCCTCCCTGGTTTCTTTGCTTTTCTTCTTGCTCCTTTACACTATTTTGTAATGAGTTTTCTCTAACGTTTCCCAATTTCATCCTTCATCTTTCTTTTCTTTTAATTGACTTTTCGTCCGCCCTGTTTTCCCCCTATCTTCCGTCCTTTTCTCCACGGAAACCTCTCTCTCTCCCACTTTTTTTCTTTTCACTTTCCCCCCTTCCTCTCAATGTCTCTCTTCCCTTGTGTCTTCTTCTTAATAATGCCCTTCTCTCAATTCCCCCCGTATTCCCTCAATTCCTTACGCCTTTTTGTCCTTCTCCTTTCCCATTTCCTTTCAGTCCTGTCTCCCCCCAATCCCTCCAATCCCCCCGTCAAGTGCTTGGACGCACGTGTCCCCGTATTTGGATGGGACAAGTCCGGGGAATCCCCAATGGGGGTACGTGTGGATGCTAAGGGTCATTTCCACATTGGGCAAACCATAAGTTCTTCCTCCTCTTGTCTCAGGGGACATTATCTCCTCCTATTAGGCAAGACCCCGGTTATCAACATGCAGAAAGCCCCCAAAGTATACCGCACGAACATCTCCCCGATTCCTCCCTGTCCCTCCCCAGCCCAGTCCCGGCTAAATGGGCTTGAAATACCTCCCGTCTATAATAGTCGAATATGCCATTGGGAGAAGAATAAGAAAAAGAAAAGGAAATCGTATATACCATTTAAACCCTTAATTGCCGTAGTGTGGTTTTAGTTGTTGCAATATGCCCCATAATGGCCATAATCGTCCTATAGGAACAGGTACGGACGTTTTTTCGGACGGGAAATGGGAAAGATGGAGAGGGAAAGACGATTAAAAAGGATGTAAAAAGACATGTGATAGATCCGGACATAATACAGTGGCTGTGGGGAAAGTTTTTTGGGGGGGTATTTACCAACTTATTTGTCCAATGTTCTTCCTCTTTGAGAGGATTTTCTGGCTCTTATGGACACGCACGGATGACATACAAAGATTTTTTTTTTTTGCCTCTTTTGGTCCATGCCACAGCTTCTTGTTTCCGGCGGGGAGGGCAAAGAATGGGGAACATTCGAGGGAGCTGAACAAGAGGGGATTGGGTTGATAGTTTCCTCGAGGAGGGAGAGAGAGAGGCGGAGAGAGAAAGGGAGAGACAGAGAGAGAAAGGGAGAGAGGGGGAGAATAAAGGGATTTTTGGTTCTTGGCGGTTCCTTCTTTTATTTGAGGATTGAGAGGGAGAGAGAGACAATGAGTGGGAGAGGGACAAAATGACAAGAGAATGTGAGAGAGGGAGAGAGTGAAATTGGGACTACGAGAGAGAGAGAGAGAGAGGGAGAAATAAGGAGAGAGACAACAGTTGGCTTGTGTGTGTGCACTCGCCCTAAACGATTCTTGGGCTGGGAGCATGAACTGAATTTTAAGTCACAGACCCAATATTGCCCACCAACACCACCAATACTCAAGTCCTCCGCCCAAATCTTTTCTTCTCCCTCCCTGCACGTTGATAATGCTCTTTTTCTACTCCGATTTCCCTTACCAGCTCTTCCAGGATCTTTTTTGCTTCTTGTTCCTTCTTATTCTCCGTTTTTTCTTCAATTCTTGGGCTGGTTTTGCTACTTTTTCTTATCTCTGTTTCTCACTATTTCTGCTTTCCTTTTCTCTCGACGTTCCTCTTTGATTCTTCTCTTTTCCTTTTCTACCTTTCTCACTCAACTCGTCTGTTGGCCTCTTTTCTCATTTATCTCCTCGGCTGATCTTCTTCTCTATTTATCTCCTCTGCTAATCGTCTCCTCTATGTATCTCATGTGTTGATCTTCTCCTCTATGTATCTCATGTGCTGATCTTCTCCTCTATGTATCTCATGTGCTGATCTTCTTCTCTATTTATCTCCTCTGCTGAACTTATCTATTTATCTCCGCTGTTGATCTTCTTCTCTATTTATCTCGAATTCTTTTTCATGTACTCTGTGTATTCCGTTTACTCACTGGTCTCCTCAATTTGTCACTTTTTTACCCTTATCTGCACTTGTTATCACAATTAATAGCATATCTCCTCGATTTATTACCATTACTCACTTATATCCTCGATTTATCACCATTAGTGCTCATTGTTATCCTCAATTTATCACCATTAGTACTCATTTATCTCCTCGATTTATCACGATTATTCACTTATCTCCTCGACTTATCACCGTTAGTACTCATTTATCTCCTCGACTTATCACAATTACTCACTTATCTCCTCGACTTATCACAATTACTCACTTATCTCCCCGACTCATCACTTGTTCTCACTTATCTCCTATATTTATTACCTGTCCTCCCTGATATTCTCTGTTTATTCCTTTCCTTCTAATCCCCTCTGCTCATCCTATTTCCCGACGTATCTTCTCTGTTTACCTCATTTCCTCTCTAATATCCTCCCTATCCCTTTTTCTCTCTAATCTAATCTGCTTTTCCCTTTTCCTCGCTTATCTCCTCTATTTATCCCCTCTTCTCTCCAATCTTCTCTGTGAGGTTATTTTTATCCCTAATCTGCTCTGTATGCATTTCTGTATCTGTTTCTTACTTATCTTCTCTATTTGTCTCCTTTTCTCTCTATCATCTTCTGTGTATCTATCCCTTTTTCGCGTTACTCTTCAATATTAATCGCTTTTTCTCTGTAATAGCCTCCGCGTATCCTTTTCTTGCTAATCTCCTATATGCTTATCGTTTTTCCTTATCTCTTATGCTTGTCTCTTCCCTCTCGCTCTGGTTATCTCCAGTTGCCTTTGTATTATTTCTTCCTCTCATCCTCTCACTTTTCCCTTCTGCTCCCTTTGTTATCTGCTTTGTTATCTATTCTCCTTCCTCATTTTTCTCATATTTACTCTTTCTCCTCCTCATTTCGTTTTTATCCTTTCCTCTTTCCTTCTACTGTCTTTTGTATTTCGCTGGCTGGCCCTTCCTGACTTTCATGGGAGTTCCTCTGCGTTTCCCTTTTGTTTTCTTGTCTCCGCTTTCTCTATCTCTTGTATCTCTTCTCTCCTTTATGCTTTCCCTTTCTGTTGTTCGTTTTCAATATCTTCGTGTCTCTCGCTTTCTCTAATTCCCCCTCTTATCTCCCTCTATTCCTTTCTTTTGGGCTGGTGTGTGTGGGTTTTTTCCCTCCATTTTCTATTTCGTGCTCTTTCCCTCTTTTCCCCGGCCCCATTTGGAGGGAGGGAGGAGGGGGGGGGATTTATAGGAAGGTAACTATGCGAGTCACACTCAAATGCTATGATATCTATGTGTGCCCACGTAAACATACTTGACTACTTGATTTCTTTCCACACAGCAAATCACTTTTTCTTCCTGCCAGAAAAAAAAAAGACTCGTCTCTACTTTTTTCTTTCCTTTCACTTATCCTTCCCCCGTTCTTTCTCTCTCTCCTTCAACACACTTCCAAGTGTTTTTCCACTTGGGAAGGGGGAAAATCCTTTGGTAGTATTATTAGATGCACAATATCAGCCTCACGTGGTGGTTGGTGGTGAGGTTGCTACTACGGGGCCATAAAACAAATTACAGGGGTTTACACACCCCAAATCTGTTAA
Source organism: Disparrhopalites patrizii (assembly GCA_034698585.1). Classification (NCBI taxonomy): domain Eukaryota; kingdom Metazoa; phylum Arthropoda; class Collembola; order Symphypleona; family Sminthuridae; genus Disparrhopalites; species Disparrhopalites patrizii. Next base: position 9,896 of record JAQGBT010001268.1, read on the forward strand.
GGTTGATAGAATCTATGAAGCGAGTTTTTTTTCTATGTATTACTACGTGTAAAATAAAGCGGGGCTAAACTTATGAATGCCAGGGGCTTTGAGGGGGAGTTGGTCTTGCTTTACCCCAGAGAAATTAATGGAACCCCATTCTGGGTTATTTGCTCCATATTTTTTTTCTGGGGGGTTCCTTTGATCCTATTTTTGGCTTTGGGGATTTTGGGGGGGGGGAGAAAATAAAGGTAATGCGAGCTGAAATTTCATCAACTTATACAATATCACAAGGGCAGAAGAGGGAAAAGAAATAGAAACAATTACAATTTGGAAATAAAAATTGAATGGACATTTAGAAATACTGAGAAGAGAATTAAGGAATAGTTTTAAAAAGGAGAGAAAAATATAAGTCAAAATTTGATGCATACACAAAAGGGCAATGGCATGATAAAATGTTGAAGACAAAATTGGGAATTTAGGATACAAAATCCGTACAAATATTAAAGACAAAATTGGAACACAACTTCGAAAAAAATTGGAACAAATATTAGGAGAAAGGTCATTCCAAGAATGCTCAACGAACTAACGAAAAAGGTAAGAAAAATGGGACAACAAAGTAGTGAAAAGAGATTTTAGAAGGAAAATAATAAGTGTAACAAATGCAAAGAAAAAATTCGCAACATATACAAGTTCAAGAGGATATTGAAAACAGTTCAAAAATTTATTGAAAAATACTGCCAAAATTAAATGAAAAATAACGCGAAAATAGAATGAAAAATGCTGAGAAAATAGAATGAAAATCACTGCGTAAATTGACTAACAAATACTGCGGAGATAGAGTGAAAAATACCGCAAAAATTGAATGAAAAAAAAACAGTAAAAATGGACTGTAGAAATTTATGAAAAATGTGCAGGAAATCTTTAAAAAACCTAAAAGAAAAAGAAAAACATTTTGCAGAGGAAATGCAAGGAAAAACGAAATTGCTTTAAAAAACTTGAAGAGAAATAGCAATAAAATTACTGGAAAAACAAAATCAGGACGTTAGGAAAACAAATTGCAGCGTAAATTCAAGGAAACATTTACAGAGGAAACTCAAGGAAAACGAAAAATTGAAAAGGATGGAGAGCAGCAATATGGAAAATGCAAACCGAAGAAAGCAAAAGAGGCTCTAGAAAAAGAAGGAGATTTGAAAGAAATTATTTGTGATTTTGATCAACATCTCTAACGATTTCGACCACAAGCCCAAGGAAAGAAAACCTGCCCACAAACGGCCGGAAAATCGAGAAATAAGATTGTTTTGATCAGATTTATTCAGTCACACTTGTGTGGGAAATGTCCTTGGCGAGGCCACTGATGGCTCTAAAAGGGGAGCAAGGACCCAAAGGGAAAAGATCTGATTGTAATGACTAAAAAGAGTGCATATGATGGAGGAGAGCGTGGAGTGACAGGTAATTGGAAAATACTTAAAGGTGAGAAATACGAGCCCATTCTCCCCTCATCCCTCTCTCTCTCTCTCTCTCTCTACAGATCCTGAGGAGCTTCGTATTGAATACAGATTAGGTGATCACAGTGAGAAATGTCCGAGAGAGAGAGACGAAGAAGGAGGGAAATCAGCATATGGAATCTCTCCCTCTCCTATTCCTCAAATGTGTCGACGGGTATTTTTTCGGAGAGGGAAAGGAAGAGGGAGAAATTCGGAGGGATTTCTCTTATTGGTGCAATCATTGCCCTTGGATTTCCTCCCAAAACACCCTGTCTAACATAAGGAAATATGAGTCTTGTGTGCGTGTGAGATGCAAATGGAATCTGTCTTCCCCAAAATCCCATCATACTTAATACTTTGCTACAAGGAACGTGTATTTACACATCTCCCCTAAACGGTCTCTCCTCTGGGGGGATTTTTCCGAGACGGAGAAGGCGGTGGGGACATTGGATTTTGAGGGTTGAAAGGAGGTTGAATCAAAGAAGGGAGACGTTGACAGAAGAAAGAAGGAGATTAAACTAAAGTGGAAGAGTGAAGGAGAATGAGAGAACCGATTTGTAAGGAGGGAAATGAGAGATTCAAATGTGGAATGAACGGGATTAAAGAAAAAAAAAAGTTGCGGGGGAAAAGAGGATAAAAAGAGACGAGTAGGGAAAAGAGGTATAGAGAAACGTTTAAGACTAGATCATTTACAAGAGAGAAAATCGGCAAGAATCGGAGACAGAAAGAGTAAACTGAGAGCCTTGACGTAAATGGGGACAGTCAAAAACCGGGCAATAAAAACAATGTAAACGCATATCGATGAATTGTATGTAGAATAAATAAGAATCGAAGCCAGAAGTGAAAGTAAGTAGCTGAGGGCATGGGAAAAGCTCTAGGAGAAAATATAGAAGAACAAAAGGGAGAGAAAATATCCAACAAAAAATATGGAACCAAAGGGAGAGAAGACATCCAACAAAAAATAATAAAGAGATGAAATCTGCGTCACAAAAGGGAGAAAAATGAAAACAGGAGGAGTACAAATATAAATGGAGAGAAAACTGAACAAACTGAAAGGGAAAAGAGAGAAATTTCAAAGGACAGACAAAATGTGCAAGGAAAAATGAAGACGCTACAAGGGAAAATGGAGAAAGTGCAAGCAAAAATTGAAAAAGTGCAGGAAAAAATGCGAAAGAAAATTGAGACAATGCAAGCGAAATGCAGAAATTGCAAGGAAAAACGGAGAAAGTACAAGGAAAATTGGAGAAACTTTCTAAGGAAAAACGGAGAATGTGGAAGGAAAAATAAAGAAAAAACGAGAAATAGAGAAAGTACAAGGGAAAATGGGGAAATGTCAAAGGAAAAACAGATACTGCAAGGCAAAATGAAGAAAGTGCAAGGAGAAATGGAAAGAAACAATTACAAAGGAAGACGAAATACCACAAGGAAAAAATAAAGTAAATATAATGAAGAAAGTATACAGGTGAAAAAGGAGAAAGTACAAAGAATATTTGGGGAAAGTATTGTAACAACGAAAAATTCAAGCAGAAAACCTCGATTGAAAATACCCGCAATTAAATATAGAAAGAATAACAAAAAACGGAGAAAGCACATTACAAACGAAGGGAATTTCAGAGATAAAAAAACGACTACTCAACGACAAAAACCAAAAAGTACCGCAAAAGCAAAAACTGTTAAAAGACAAGCCAAAAAATAAACCACGACCAAAATGTCAAAATTGCGATAGGAAAAGAAGAGGATAAACTATCGAGAAGAACAAACGTCAGGGAAAAGTACACAGAGAAAACTCAGATGCATACTGAACAAGAAAGAGACATGAGAAAATATGGATTACGTCAAAAAAGCCAAACATTATAGAAATGGAGAAAGTATACGAGCGGGAAAATATATTTAAAATAAATGCATCAGAGAGAAAATTCTGGAAGAGAAAGTCAGAAGAAGTAGAAAGGGAGAGAAAGGGAAGAAAATAAAAAGAGGAGAAAATATTGGGAGAGAGCCCGTCCCTGCCGCCGTTTATGCTAATGGTTTAAGAGCAATGACAAACGAGTCCAGGAGTTTGGATCATTTATTTCCAGCAGATGTTCAAACTCCTCTGCCTTTCTGGAGAAGTGTGCAAAAAGATTTTATTCCCTGCGATTTGCTCATTCCATCCGACAAACTCTTTACTATCCCATCCACACGGCTTTTGTCGCACATCTCCTAAGTACTTTTACAACTCCTCCTGATGCTCCTGCTGGTGTTCCTCCTCCTCATTCTCCTCCTCATCCTCCTCTTCATCCTCCTCATCCTCCTCCGCCTCCTCCAACCCACGACCAGGACTCTATCCACCATCAAAGCCAAGACATTCGTTTTGTGGACGAAGCCACCACATCCGATGCTCAAACGCCCTTCCGCTATTCCACTTTCCCTTCTCTCCTCGTCCCCCCTCAATAAGATCCTCTTCTTTTGGCCCCAACTTCCTCCCTCTCCAATAGTATCCTCTTCAGTAATAACTAATCATTTCACCACCGACTACCCCTCACCCTCCTACTTCCTCCCTCCGAACCACCGGAATCATTTTTTTTTTATCTCCACTCTTCCACTTATTTTCATTTTCAACAAAGTTTTCCCCCGGAAATAACACTTAACAAATTCTCTCAGTTTAAATATTTTCGTAGAAATTGGCTTATTAATATTTCCTCGAAAATTCTCTTATTCGTTTTTCCTCGAAAATTCTCTTATTCATATTGCCTCGAAAATTCTCTTATTAATGTCTCCTCGAAAATTCTCTTATTCATATTTCTTCGAAAATTCTCTTATTCATATTTCTTCAAAAATAGTCTTATTACTATTTTCTTGAAAATTCTTTTATTAATATGTCCTCGAAAATTCTCTTATTAATTGTCTCTCCAAAACGCGCTTATTAATGTTCCCTCGAAAATTCTTTTGAAAATTCTCGTATTAGTATTTCCTCAAACATATCTAATTAATTTTATCTCGAAAACGCGCTAATTAATATTCCTTCAAAAATTCTGTTGGAAATATTTCCTTGAAAAGTCTGTTGGAAATATTTCGTTGAAAAGTCTGTTGGAAATATTTCCTTGCAAAGTCTGTTGGAAATATTTCCTGGAAAAGTCTGTTGGAAATATTTCCTTGCAAAGTCTGTTGGAAATATTTCCTTGCAAAGTCTGTTGGAAATATTTCCCTTTTAAGTCTGTTGGAAATATTTCCTTGTAAAGTCTGTTGGAAATATTTAATTGCGAAGTCTGTTGGAAATATTTCTTTGAAAAGTCTGTTGGAAATATTTCTTTGAAAAGTCTGTTGCAAATATTTCCTTAAAAAGTCTATTGGGAATATTTCCTTGAAAATTCTCGTATTAATATGTCCTCGAACATCTCTAATTAATTTTCTCTCGAAAATGCGCTAATTGATATTCCCTCGAAAATTCGGTTGGAAATATTCCCTTGAAAATTGTCTAGGAAATATTCCCTTGAAAATTGTCTAGGAAATATTCCCTTAAAAATGCTCGTATTAATATTCTCTCGAAAATGCACTTATTAATGTTCCCTCAAAAATTCTTTAGGAAAGATTCCCTTGAAAATTCTCGTATTAATATTTCCTCGAACATCTCTAATTAATTTTCTCTCAAAAATGCGCTTATTGATATTCCCTCGAAAATTCTCTTGGAAATATTCCCTCGACAATACCTCTTTTAAATGTTCTCGTTCTCTTTCCAATTGCTTTTAGAATTTCATTTTTTTTCCGGGTTTGCAAAATGTTCTAAAAATTCCATCAAACATTCGCTCCAAAATTCCTCCAAGCAAAATACTATATCGAAAGTAATTTTTCAGGAATTCTATGCACTCTATTTAAAACGTTGCTTTGGCAATAATCCCAAGTTCAAAATTTAATTTTTCAAATGTCGTTAGAAACTCTCACCAGTTTTTGAAAAATTCTTGTTTATGAAAGTTGCCGAAGATCCTCTTGGACAAGCTATCTTGGAATTTCGTTCATGAAAAATTCGGTTTAAAGTCTACGAAAATCCCCAAAAAACTATCTTCAAAAATTCCTTTAGAAAACTCCTCAAGAAAAATCCACTTTTAACTTTACTCAAATCATCATCATTTAATTTTACGTTTAATCTTACTCCAATCATTCTGTTGACTCAGTCATCTCTATTAGCCCCTAATTTCCCCATATTGAACCCCGTAATCGAAAAACAACCTTCGCAAACTCAATTCTCAAAAAAAAAAAACTCCCCTTGATTTATTTCCGGGGACAAACAACATTTTCCATGCTTGAGGAAATATGAAATAAATTACGCTTGTATCTCCCGCCAAATCACATTCATTATTGCCTTCCCCATCCCTCCAACACACGGGGTGTGGTTCCATGAAACAAAAAAAAACGGGGATTTTTCTCCCCGAAAAAAAAAGGAGAGCAAAGAAAATGGAGGAGACTCCAAGGATGAGAGGAAGGCGGAGGAGGTGAACATATCGAGAAAATATTGGACAAGACACGTTGTACCGCGTGATTTATTCAGGAGCAAGACGAGAAAAACCCGGGCAAAAAAAAAATGGGTGTCCTCCCGAACAAGGATATGACGACGTTGTTTCACACGAAAAAAAAAGGGAATTGATTTAATTTTCTCGGTTTTCAGCCTCCAAATATAAGAAGATTTCTTGGTCTACCTCCTCCTTTGTCTTCTCCTCCAAATATTCCTCCTCATCCTCCTCCCAGAAAGAGGTCTTGTTGTGTGGCCTGCCACAATTTAAAATATTCATGTTCGTGGACGACACATCCATTTCTCTTTTTTTTGTGTCATTCTTCTCTACCATTCAAATACAACTATCGTGAGGGTGGAAAAGGGGGAGGGGAAGGACCTATGGAGCTTTAATGGAGAAGGATTGCGACTTAAATTTTTTTTCCAACAGCCAGACATTCTTTTTAGAGAAGATTCAATTTGGTCCTTTCTTCTGGTACAATATCCCTTTTTTCTCCTCTAAATCTTACCCGATATCCACCGAGACCACGAACGTCACATGTAAATGTCGCATCCCGTCCAACCGGCACTGTCACATTCTCCAGTGGCTTCGAAAATTCCGGCTGGAAGTCCGATACAGCCCCACCATCTGCAAGGGGAAAATAGAAAAAAATAAATTTCGGTATATTTGTGGGGATATTTTTTTTTAATTTCACTTTTTCCTTTTGGAAACATCCTTCATGGTGCCTTTTACATGTATCTTCAATGCTTTTTGGGGTGTATGAAATATGAATTGTTTTTTCAGGGGGAAAATGGGGGTGATTCAAGAGGTATGATTTTTCTCGGGAATCATGGAGAAAATGTGGGATGAAACAAAGGGAGAAATTAGTATTGATTTTATATGGGAGAGCCTGGAGAGAAACAGGTCAGGGAAAGATTTATGAAGTATTTTAAGCTCTGTATATTCCTAATGCCTTTTTCTATGGGCCAAATAAGATGTGGAGTTTCCCTCTTAATTGAGTGCTGACTTCAACCAAACGAAGGAAATTCGAGGCTTTCACTTTGTTTTCATTTTTCTCTTCTTTTCTCTTTTTTTATCTTCTTTTACCTTCTCGTTTTTCCCTTTCTTCTCTTCTATATTTTTCATCTTTCCCTTATTTATTTTTCTTTCTCTTCTTTTTTTATTTCACTTTCTCTGCTTTTCTTTCTCTTTCTCTTTTTTCTTCTTTATTTATCTTTCTCTTTTTTCTTCTTTCTTTATCTTTCTCTTTTTTCTTCTTTCTTTATCTTTCTCTTTTTTCTTCTTTATTTATCTTTCTCTTTTTTCTTCTTTATTTATCTTTATCTTTTTTCTCTTTTCCCTTCTTGATTTTTCTTTTTCTTTCTCTTTTTTTCTCTTGTTTATTTTTCTCATTTCCCTTCTTTGTTTTTTTATCTCTTTTTAATCTCTTGTTTATTTTTCTGTTCTGTTTTCTATTCTTTATTTTGTTTCTGTGCTGTTTTTCTCTTCTTTGTTTTTCTTTAGCTTTCTCTTCTGTTCTCGTTCATAGGCTTTCTCTTATTTGTCCGTGCTTTTTATTTCTGTTCAAATTCCCTTTAATAGCAAAATATAAAGTCAGCCGTCGATAAAGTTCATGAGCAAACATTGGACAAGGAATTTTTAAGGGTGGGCGCGATTTTCTAATTTTATCACCATTTTTTCGTTGTCTCTATCGATAAACTTTCTCTGTCTTGCTTTCTCTTTTTATTCCAGTTTTCTCTTGTTTCTACTCAACTTTTTCACACAAACAAGCTTTTCCATCTCTTTTGTCTGGACTTTCTCCCTTGTTTTATTTCCCTCATTATGTCTTGAATCTCCCCAGCACTTTCTCCAGTATTCTGGACAAAGTCTCTTTCTCGGGCTTGTTTTTTATTTACAAGTTTCTCCCTTTCCCAGTCACGGCCGGGTCGGGCTGTGCTCATTAAGAAAATGTGCCAGGGAGGCCTTTGTTTGACGGCAAAAAAAACTGTGGGTTGACAATGGCCCAGGAGAATGGAGGGATTTGGTGCAATAAATATGAAACAATTAATCAATGAAATGAGGGGAAAGGAATCATTACAATGCGCCGAGAAAGTACAGTGCTGGGAGAAAGCCCGGGGAAATGTTGAGGAGGAAGAGAGAAGAGACTTTTAACATGTGTTGATTGTCCTCCTCCCCGGATGGAGCTTACACGCATTCCGTCACAGAGTATTTTATTATAATACTTCCCTTTTTTTATGCTCACAGCCCATGAACTTACACAAGTCTGTCTTTCTTTCTCTTTTGCTTTCTCCGTCTCTCTCTTGCTCTTTCCCTCTTTCTCTCCATCTTCATTACGGAGCTCAGTGAGGTGTGGAAGATAAATGAAAAGTTGCTAATGCGAGACACACCATCGTCCTCGTCATCATCATCATTATCTTGCCCGAAAATGAAGAAGGGGAAAAGAAAAAAGTGGGCGGGGCCAAAGGGTGGCTGTAGAAGGGATAATAAAGCGTATTAAGCCCAGAAATTTGGTGCATTTATTACCGGATCTGCATACGACTTTCTCTTTTTGCTTTCATTCATTCAGTGCTTTTTCTCTCTTGCATTATTTCTTCTCTGAAACTCTCTGGTATTTCTACTTAGAAACTCACTTTTAATTCTTCTCGGAAATTCTTTTATTTTCCTGGTCTTTTCGATTTCTTCTTAAAATATCTTCATGAAAAATCTTATTTGTTAAAAAACGCTCGTTTATTTTTATTTAAAAACTCTTTTTTATTTTTATTTAAAAACTCTTTTTTATTTTTATTTAAAACTCTTTTTTATTTTTATTTAAAAACTCTTTTTTATTTTAATTTAAAAACTCTTTTTTATTTTTATTATTTTACCTCTCTTTTATTTATGTTTGAAAAATGCCTATTATTCCTCCTTGGAAGCTTTCTTTTATTTCTCCGCGGAAACTCTATTTTATTTCTCTTGCAAAACTCTTTTATTTCCCTTTAGAAAACTCTCTTTTATTTCTCCTCAAAAACTCTCTGTTATTTCGTCTCGGAAACTCTCTGTTATTTCGTCTTGGAAACTCTCTTTTATTTCTCCTCGGAAATTTTCTTTCATTTCCCTCCAGAAACTCTATTTTATTTCTCCTCGGAAACTCTCTTTCATTTCATACCGAAAGTTATTTTTTATTTCTCCTCAGAAACTCTTTCATTTCTCCTTAGAACCTCTCTTTTATTTTTTCTCAAAAACTCTATATCAACACTTGAAATGGATACACGGATACAGCCATGCATTTCCCAATGGAAATTCCCCCATAAAAAGAACTATGATTTCCGAAAGGGGAGAAAGTGGGAGAAAGTCCCGGGGTTGAAGGTGATGATGGGGGATGATTGATATTTTATATTCCCCGGTAAAGGAAAATGTTAGGAGGAATTTATACGTTCCTTGATGAGCAAATTAGTAATCTCCTCCAGAAAAATATTTTCCCCATTTTTTCGTAGGGATCTTTTTTTTTCTCTTCAACTCGTGAAGAGAAACTGAGTAAGACTGAATGGGAGGAGGAAGGAAGTCTTAAGAGCCACTTCTGTTCTATGGGGCAAAGGAAGAAAAAAAAAGTTTGGGTGTATGTAAATAAGCTGAGAAGCAAATGGATTCAAGTTCAAATGGCCATTCAAGGGGGAAGACAGGAGAAATGCTTCCGTGTATTTTTCTCTGCCAAGAACAGGTTTTTCGAGAGACAGAGAACCCGTGTTTCCTTTCACAAGTGAAAAATTACGGCTACACAACTTTTTTCCCCCTTTTCGACTTCTTCCCTTTCCTTTCACATGTTTTCCCCCGTTTCTTTCACTTACCCCTAACTGCGTGTTGGGGGATGCATCGTTTTTCAGGTCGGCTTGCGTGTGCATTTATGTTTTTTTGGGTGGTTTCTATTTCTGTTCGTCTTACTAAACTTTACCCATTGCATATCTTTCCTTTCTCTTCTTTTTTCCCTTCTCTCTCCCACTTTCTTCACCTTGCCTTTCTCTGTGGACCTTTCTATTTTTTCCTCTTCTGAATGAAAAACGTTTTCGTTCTTTCTCTCAACTAAATGTTCCTTTTCCTCCAATTTCCCTCTTCTGTCAGATGTTCTCCCTTTATCTCCTTTTTCTACATTTCTCTCTCTTTACAATTTACAGTTTGTTATCTTAAGTTGCCCCATATCCTTTTCAATTATTCCTGAATCTTTTATACTTTGCCCATTTTTCGTCTTTGCTTTCTCCTTTTTTATCTTGTATACTATACACTATACTACTCCTTTTTTATCTACTGCACTTCTCTTTGTTTTCTCCATTTTTCTCTTTCTTCCTCTCTTGTTTCTCTTCTCGTTGATTAGTTTTTCTCGCTCTTTTTCTATAATTTCCTTTGTTTTATTTTCCCTGTTTGTGTCTCTCTGCCTGTATTATTTTATTCCTTAGTTTATTATTTTATATTCCTGGATTATCATTTTGTATTCTTGGATTATTATTTTATATTCTCGGATTATTATTTTACCTTCTTGGATTAATGTTTTATCTTTCTGGTTTATTATTTTATCTCCTTGGATTATTATTTTATATTCTTGGATTATTATTTTATATTCTTGGATTATTATTTTACCTTCTTGGATTAATGTTTTATCTTCTTAGTTTATTTCTTTATCTTCTTCGTCCATTATTTTATCTTCTTCTTCTGTATCTCCCAGCTTGTCTCTCCATATATGTATATTATATTCACTTTCTCCATATATTTTCGTGTATTTCCCTCTCTTCTTCATTTGTTTCAACTTTCTTTTTCTTTTTTGGAATTTCTCTTACACATCTCTCTTTGGCTCTTAATTTACTATCTATTTTGCTATTAAATTCCTTTCTATTTTGCTATTAAATTCCTTTCTATTTTGCTATTAAATTCCTTTCTATTTTGGCTTTTAAATTCCTTTCTATTTTAGCTTTTAAATTGCTCTATATTTTAGCTTTTAAATTCCTTTCTATTTTGGCTCTTAAATTCTTCTACTTTTTCTTGCTTAAATTCTTCTATATTTTGTCTCCTAAATTTCTCTACCTTTTGTCACTTAAATTTCTCTACATTTTGGGTATTTAATTCCTCTCCATTTTGGCTCTTAAATTCCCGTGAATTTTGGCTCTTAAATTATTCAACTTTTTGGCGCTTAAATGCTTCTATATTTTGGCGCTTAAATTCCTGTACATTTTGACTCTTAAATTTCTCTGCATTTTGACTCTTAAATTTCTCTGCATTTTGGCTCTTAAATTTCTCTGCATTGTGGCTCTTAAATTTCTATACATTTTGGCTCCTAAATTTCTCTACATGTTGGCTCTTAAATTTCTCTACATTTTGGCTCATTGCATTTTAATTCCGATTTCCGCCTTTCCAGCTAATATCATCCAAATCACATGATTTTGTTCTCTTCCTTTTACTGATTTTCCCGCCTCTTTCTCCATGTAGTTCTCTTGTATTCTTTCCATTGCGTTAAATGCACATTTACTACATTGATTAAATGCTCTTCCATTGTTTTGCCTCGATTTCTTTGCCTCCCCCCCCACCGTCCTTGATCTCCCGAGAGTCTGCTTCCTCCCCTCTATTCTTGTTTGTACATCTTCCCATTCCCGGCTTACAGAGATAACTGTGAATAGGGAAAGTTCAAGGTGAACTCCAGAAGGACTTTTGAAGAGGAACTCTTGTATAGTTGAGTGGAAATGCATTTCCCTCTCTCCCCCTTTGGCCTTCCTTTAAACAAGCCCCCCTACCCTCCCTATAGGATACATAATGGCCAAAATCTTAAATACTCTTGAGTATATTCCCTTATGAATAAAATCCATCCCGCCAAAAAGTATTAATCACGCATTTCCCGGGACTTCCTCCTTTTTTTTGTCCTTTTATTCTCCCTCCTTTGGAGAGGGAAAGCGTGGGAATTTGGGAGTTTATACACTTTTTTCCTTTGGGAGACCTTCAATGGGGGAAAGTGAGAGAAAGTGAAGGAAAGCATCACGGAGAGAATGAGAGGGGGAAAAGGAAGGGGGAATACTCACCCCCAAAAGTAAATAACCATTAAATGCTGGGGGAGTGCACTGAAGATGACATTCAAGAGGGGGAAATTCCACCACGAAGAACCGATTTAAATTTTTCCTTCCCCTTGAAAATTCCCACGCGAATTTATTTACTGAATAAATACTCTTTTTTTTTAAAAAAAAAACAACCTCACTCTTCCCCTTTGATTTTTTTCTGGGGGTGAGTCTATAAGAGAGGGAGAAATCTGGGGAGAGTTAAAGGGATGGAGAAACGAGGAGGAGGAGGATGTCTTCCTCCATCAAGAGCTACAGTTATCAAGATAGCCTCCGACTCGACAGCCAAATCGTTTTTTTTTCCTACTTCTCCCTCAACATTTCAAATTGGATGAAAATTTGGCATTTTTATTGGACTTGGGTACTCTTATGCATTGTTTCCTTGAGGATTGCTCCCCCATTTTTTTTTAATCTCAACTGCTTTCACATATTCCTCATGAATTGAGGAACAAGTCTTCGGTCCTTATTTTTCTCTTCTTTGAATTGCAGGAGGAAGGGAAAGAGTCATTGGGGAAGCGCAAGTTACATCCATGGAATTAGATATATAGAGAAGGATTCAAAGAAAGAGGAAGGGAGTGAAAGTGAGAGAACTTACAAGGAGGATGAAAATGTAGGAAAATATCTCCATTTCTCTACATCTAGAAGTCCACACGGGAAAAAGAGATATGGTTGAAGAGAGAGAAAGAAAGGTAATGATTAGGAGAAAAGAGTACATTGATAAGCACAACAAGAGAAATAAACGAGAAAATGAAAACGGAAGAAAAAGTAGAGGGATAAGGATAGAGAGAGAGACAAGAGATAGATAATGATAAAGTGAGATATAAAAAAGAGATAATGTTCAAGAGAGAAACGTAATAGAGATAAGGTTCAAGAGAGAAACGTAATAGAGATAAGGTTCAAGAGAGAAACGTAATAGAGATAACGGTCAAGAGATAATAAAGATAACGTTCAAGAGATAAACATAATAGAAATAACGGTCAAGAGGGACCCATAATAGAGATTAGGAGACGGGAAGAAGGAAATGAGAAACTAGAATGAAGGGGAATAAAGAAGAGATAACGACGGGGAGAGGAGAAAGATAACAGGGAGGTAAAGAAAGAGACAAGCACAGGGACGAACCCAGAAAAGAGAGAGGAAAATGAATCCAAAGTACACCGATAAGGGTGGCAAGAGAGCAACATACAGGAAAAAATGGACAGGAAAAGGAACTACCTAATAAGCATACATATATAGCTAATGGAAGAGATGAGAGATACCGTTAGACAAGAGAGATAAGAGCAAAAAGGAAGACAAAAGCTACAGAAAAGAGATAAAAATAACCACAGAGAAGGGAGATAAAAATAAAGACAGAGAAAAGAGATAAAAATAAGCACAGCGAAGAGAGATAAAAATAACCACAGAGAAGGGAGATAACAATAAAGACAGAGAAAAGAGATAAAAATAAGCACAGCGAAGAGAGATAAAAATAAGCACAGCGAAGAGAGATAAAAATAAGCACAGCGAAGAGAGATAAAAATAACCACAGAGAAAAGAGATAAAAAGAAAGACGGAGAAGAGAGGTAAAAAGAAAGGCAGAGAAGAGAGGTAAAAATAACCACAGACAAGAGAGATAAAAATAACCACAGAGAAGAGAGATAAAAATAAAGACAGAGAAAAGAGATAAAAATAACCACAGAGAAGTGAGATAAAAATAACCACAGAGAAGAGAGATAAAAATAACCACAGAGAAGAGACATCAAAATAAAGACAGAGAAAAGAAAAGAGCGACAGGGAGGAAAGATAAAAATAAAGACGGAAAAGAGTGACAGAGAAGAGAGATAAGAGCTAGAGAGAAGAGAGAGAAGATTAAAGAGAAATAAGAGGCAGAAGAGAGATAAGAGTAAAAGACGGGGTAAAGGGAGACAGTAAAGAGATAGGTATGTACAGGAGTAAAGAAAGGGACAGATGAATATTAGGTATGTACATAGAATGAAAGAGACAAAAGCAGACGAGTACGTCGGAAGTTGTTCCTGAAATGGTTTGAAATGTTTTTTTCCAAGGATTTTGTTTCGTGTGTCGTGTCTCATTGAGCAGTTGAATGGGAGAAGGCGGAAGAGTAAAATGAGCAGTTGGGGGTTCTCTTTGCACTTTCTTTATTGGACGGATTTTTTTTTTTGTTCCTGTTTCTCTCTTCACTTTTTCCCCGTCCGATGTTTTTTTTTTCATGCCGAAATTTATGAACTTCATGACCATTCTTTACTTTCGTAAACATTGAGGGAGAGCAACTCATTCCAGGGCTCATTTACGAGTCGTTTAAAAAAGTAAAAAATAACCCCCATACATTCTCCCTTGACCGTAAAAAACGTCTCTTTTCCCCCCTTTAAATACTCTAGGATTTATGTGAGGGGGAAGTATTTACACATGTGTTTATCCTTTTCCTTTCTCCGGAATTCCTCTTCAAGGATTTTTTCCCCGTATTTTTTACTTGTCACTTGGTTTTCTAGGAAAACGGGTTTGTCTATTAAGTCTTGTGTAAAATCAGTATTTATGTCCAGTTTTTTTTGTGGGTGTAACCTGATCTTCCTGGTTGGATTTCCACTCTTCTTGGTGGGTGCAGGAACTTTTATTTATTTTTTGCTCATCTAACTTTGTATATGCTTTTTTGCCTCACTCTTGCTCTTAGTATTGGATTCAGTAGCAGCTTCATCCCTTTTGCTGTGTCACCAACGCCATTTCTTCCTTTGAGATTCTTCTGCTTCATCCTTTTTCATTTCTCTGTCTGTCCCAGTTTCTCCCTTTTTCTCTCTGTAATTTGTATTTTTTAATATATTCACCCTTGCCATCCCTTTCTCTGCATCTTTTCTCTTAGAAATCTCTCTTTCTTTAACTTTTTCAGTTCACCTTTCTAATATTCTCTAGTTTTTCTATTTTTTTGTATTTCACTTCCGAGTGTCGCTGTTTCTCCTTCTGTCAGTGTTCCCCTCTTTTTCTGTAGCTATTGATCTTTTTTCTCGGTTATTATTCATCTTTATTTCTTTTTTGTCTTGTTGTTTCCCCGTTTTTATTTATCTTTTTATTTTCTTTTTTTTTCTTGTTGTTTCCCCGTTTTTATTTATCTTTTTATTTTCTTTTTTTTTCTCCTTTTTATTTTTATTTTTCGTTTCTTTTTGTCTTGTTTTTTCTCCGTTTTTCTTTATGTCTTTCTTTACGTTTTTGTCTTGTTTTTTCTCCGTTTTTCTTTGTTTTTCTTTACTTTTTTGTCTTGTTTTTTCTCCATTTTTCTTTATGTTTTTCTTTACTTTTTTGACTTGTTTTTTCTCCGTTTTTCTTTGTTTTTCTTTACTTTTTTGTCTTGTTTCTCCGTTTTTCTTTGTGTTTTTCTTTACTTTTTTGTCTTGTTTTTTCTCCGTTTTTATTTATGTTTTTATTTTTTGTCTTGCTTTTCTTCCATTATTATTTTTTTTTTGTTTTTTGTCTTGTTTTTAATCGTTTTTTCTTTATTTTGCGTTATTTTTTGCTTTAACTATTTTATAATTGCGTTCCCCTTTTATGTTTTAGTTTTACATTTCCCCTTTTATGTTTTAGTTTTAAATTTCGTCTCCCTTTTCTTTCTCTGTTTCGTAACCTTCCCCAGTTTTGTTTTTTATGCTAATTCCTTGGTTTCTTCCTTCCGTTTTTGTCGTTAGGAAAAATTGGAAAAATCGTTAGAAGAAATTAGAAAAATTCTGCATTTTTTTTATCTTCGTCTCCATTTCCCCCAGATCGTCTCAGTTCCTCTCGGCTTTCTTCACTTTTTTCAACACTTCGGCTGTGTTCCTCCATTTCTCTCGATTTCCTCTCTTTATCACTCATAATTTCCGTCTTTCCCATTTCCCCGCTAATGCTCTCTTATGCCCTTTCTCCCCATTTCCTGCTCTTTCTCTGTTCTTCCGTCTCCCTTTTAATTTCTCGATTTCCATTTTCTTAAATTCACAATTTTTCCGAACCCTTTTTCCTGCAACTCTCCCCCTCATTTATTTTCCCGTCCCCTTCTTTTTCTGTAATTGTTTTTGCTCGTCCAACAAATTTAAAACAAGGAAATTGAACAAATCGTCTCGTCCAACAAAGTCGATTAAAAGTGATTCTTGTCACCTTAGCTTCCACTTTCCTTCCTTGATAACCCTTTAAGCACAGCCCTTCTCTCTTTCCCCTTCACCCTCACTGCCCTTCTCCCTTCAAGGATATTCTCCGTCTACATCCTGCATGTGATTTTTATGCTCGGTCCCTCCCCCCAAAAAATCCCCATAAATGGTCCAGAATGAAAAGTGTGGACAAGACACATGAGAGCTCCTCTCAAAGGCTTCTAATTCCTGGTAGCACCCTGTAAATAAGGGAAAAGGAATGAAAAAGAAAACCCCGAAATAATAAAAAAAAAAACAATCCCATCCTCCAAAAACTTTCCGTATTTTGTCCCTCCAAATGCCTCTAAGCTCCTCTAAGCTCCCTCCAGAGCGGGGAAGCACACCACTTGTGAAATATGAGGAGACAAAATTCCCTCCAAAAGAATTCCCTCGACTCCAAATAATTTCCTCCCATTCCCTTCGTCTATAGGCGTCCTTTTTTCCATACATTTCAAGTTTTTGAACTGGGTCAAAGATTACATTGTTCGCGGGGGAATTTAAAGGTGGTAAATTCCCGTTCAAATAAAAGGGCTGAGTCTTTTCTCTGGGCACGTGTGCCCAAAAACAATTACAAACCTTTTGTCCTTGTTAAAGTCCCTTGGAGGAAAAAATAATTATTCTGTAATTTGATGCAAAAAAAAAGGAACGGGAACGGGGACTTTGAATGGAATTTTGGTCTTAGAAAACTTGATAATTGAAAAGTTATGGGAGGAGATGGGTAATATGGGGAACAGGTTGGAAAGAGGAGGATTTGAAAAGAAGGGATGGGTGAGGAGGAGAGGGAGGAGGAGGAGATTGAAGAAGAATAGAGAGACTCGGAGAAGAGTCTCGGAGTATTAAGTTGAAATGGAGAAGATGCGAAATAGAGGGTGACAGTGTTAACAGAGGCACTCCGCACCCCGTGTATTTCCTCTCTCTGTCTCTCTCTCTCGCTCTCTCTCTCTTTCTCGCTCTCTCTCTTTCTCGCTCTCTCTCTTTCTCGCTCTCTCTCTCTCCATAAGGATAATTTACTATACTTTTCCATTAGGAGGATTGATTCTTTCGTGACCAATGTGGTGGGAGACAACTTAAGGAGAACACAGAGGCTTTCCCCGTCCCCTTTCTTCCCCATTCTCCCTCTATTTCTTCTGCTTCTGAGCAAGTCCTGCTATAAATACCGTGGAAACTGATAAAAAAGTAAAACTTTTTTTCTACCATTCTTTTTTTTTCTCTCTCCTCAACTTGTTCTTGTTTCTCCGAATACTTTTTTTTTTCTTTTCTCTCTCGCTCTCTCTCTCTCTGTATCTCTGTCTATTTTCTTACGGGGTCTTCTTTGTAAGGTTCTTTGCAGGGGTGGGCTCATCTCATTTGAAGATCCATTTTGGGAGTTTGTATTTTTCTGCCACTGGACTCACATATTTTGGGGGCTCTATTTCTTTCTCTCTCCCTTTGTTTGTGTCTTGGTCCAGATTCTTCTCTCATATTTTTCTTCATCCCTTTTCTCTCTTCTACCTTTCGTTTCTCCGTCGACTTTCACTCTATCTTTCTTTTGCCTTCACTCCCTCTTCCTCCTTTTGTCTCTCTTTCTTATTTTGTCTGCCTCTTTCTCTGTCTTTTTATTTTTAAAACTTCTGTTTTTCTCCTTTCTTCCACTCTCCTTGTCGGGCTCACTTTCACTTTTTCCTACACTTTTATTCTAAACACTCTTCTTCTATAGTGTATACACTCTTTGCTCTCTTTTTTGAACATTTTGTCTCTCTTGGTTGCACTCTTTTCTTTCACTTTTTTTCACTCTTTTCTCTCACTTTTTTTCACTCTTTTCTCTCACTTTTTTTCACTCTTTTCTCTCACTTTTTTTCACTCTTTTCTCTCACTTTCTCTCTTTTCACTCTTTTCTCTCTCTTTTTCACTCTTTTCTCTCTCTTTTTCACTCTTTTCTTTCTTTTTTCACTCTTTTCTCTCTTTTTTCACTTTTCTCTCTCTCACTTTTCCATCTATTTTTGCACTCTTGTATCTCACTTTTCTATCTTTTTTGTTCACTCTTTTCTATCTCTCTTTTTTCCCTCTCATTTTGCACTTTATTCTCTCTCGTTTTGCATTCTTCTATATCTATCACTCTCCTCTCTCCATTTGCACTCTTTTTTCTGTCTCATTTTCCCTTTCATTTTACACTCTTTTCTCTGTCTCTATTTTCTCTCTCTTTTTGAACTTTTCTATATCTATCACTTCCTCTCTCCTTTTGCACTCTTTTCACTCTTTTATGCAATATTTGGTTGCTCAATTTGTTTTCTCTCTTTTACGCACTCCATTTATCTCTTCTCAATACACTCTATTTCTCCTAGTTTAACGCACTCTCTCTCTCTGTGTTACGCACTCTCTTTAATGCACTTTATTATCTTCCACAATTTAATTGTCTCTCGTCTAAGCACTTTCTTTTTATCACTACGACCAACTCCTTTTCTCCCTTCTACGCATTAAAAGTCTCCCTATTAAGCACTTGTTTCTCCTTCATGCACTCTTTTTTCATTTTTCCATCCTGTTTTTCTCCGTTTAACCCACTCTTTTCTTTCTTTTGCCAACTTTCCCCTTTAAACACACTTTCTCTCGTTATCCCTCTGTTTGAATTCCTCTGGGCTTCTCTCTATCTTCATTCTCTATCCTTTCCTTTTTGTGCTTCGTCTCTTTCGCTCTCCTACAATGTGTTTATTTCTCCTTTTTTGTGTTCCTCCATTCCCCGTTTGGGTGTTCTCTTTCCCGTGGCCTTGCCACACAAATCCTCGCACCCTCGCATCCCCTTCCTGTCCCCCTCATCCCATCCGCTCATCATATCCACCTCTTGAAAAGACATCTTTCCCACACATAATGCCCGGGAAGACCCGGGGAATGCGGAAGGGGATTCGGGGGAAATGAGAGAATTGGAGGAATGGACGGAAAGGGATATGGGGAATTCAAGGGGATTCTCTCGAAATCTCTCTTTCAGGAAAAATACAAGGGGAAGGTCTTTCTCTCTCTCTCTGTCTCTCTCTTTCTCTCTCTCTGTCTCTCTCTTTCTCTCTCTCTGTCTCTCTCTTTCTCTCTCTCAGCAAAGGAATCTAGTCCGGACGTGGCATATAAACACTTGGATTATTTCTTATTATATCCCATCATCTAATGCCATTTGCCATTATTGAAAACCTCGAAAAAAAAAGACTCTGTCAGTTCCTCCTGATTCCTTTTCTCTTTTACTCCAACAAGTAATAATACAGTCTTTTAAAAGCGTACTTCTACCACAACTTTGTCCTGTGATGAACTCTCTCTCGCTGTCTCTCTGTCTCTCTCTTTCTTTCTCGCTCTATCTTATCTCTTTTTGTCTGCATCGATGCGTCGCACTGTCAAACCATTTGTGTAAGTACATACGCTTCTCTTCATTTTTTCTCTCTTGCACTCTCTCTCTCTCTTTGTGTCTCACTCTCTCTCGCTGTCTCTCCATTCTCCCTCGCTGGCTCTCTCTCTCCCTCTCTCATCGTCTTGTGAACGATCCAGTGATGAGAAAAGTTTGCTATTGCTTTTCAATAATTTATATAACTCTGTTTCTCTCTCTCTCTCCCTTTCTTTCTCTATAGATTTGGCTCTCCCATTTTTTTCCCTCTTCCCCTCCATTGTCAAAGAAGACAAGGTTCTTGGTCTTGTCCTTGTTGTTGTCGTCTTGTTCTTAATTTTTATCCTCTTCACTTGATTGGCGTCTTCCCTTTGTCTCTCCTAATCCTTTTTTTTTTTGGACGTTTCCCCTGTAGTTTTTTTCTTTTATTGATTGGAGCAAATGGGGGTGTTTTTGTAATAACTTTCACTTTTTTCTCTTTCAATTCCAGGTCCTATTCTCCACTTTGTTTTGGTTCGGCAGTTGTTTTTTGCGAATTCTGGCTTTTTATGGAATTTTCCTTGGATTACTTTTTCCTTTCTTTTGCTTGTCCTTCTTACATTTTTCATTTTTTTCTGATGCTTGTCCTTTTTTTACATTTTTTATTTTTCCTTCTTTTCTGATGCTTGTCCTTTTTACATTTTTTCTTTTTTCTTTTTTCCTTCTGCTTGTCCTTTTTACATTTTTTATTTTTCCTTTTTTTCTTCCGCTTTTTCCTTTCTTTTACTTGTCCTTTTTACATTTTTTATTTTTCCTTTTTTTCTTCCGCTTTTTCCTTTCTTTTACTTGTCCTATTTACATTTTTTATTTTTCCTCTTTTTCTTCTGTTTTTTCCTTCTTTTGCTTGTCCTTTTCACATTTTTATTCTTCCTTTTCTTCTTCTGTTTTTTCCTTCTTGTTCTGCTTTCTCCTTTTGTATACTGCTTTTTCCCTTTTCTGTTTGCTTATTTATTTATTTATTTTCCTTATGTGTTGTTTGTTCTTCTGGTTTTTTCCTTTTCTGTTGGCTTATTTATTTATTTTATTTCCTTATTTTACATTTTTTTCTTCTGGTTTTTCCCTTTTCCGCTCGTTTATTTTTGTTTTCTGCATCTTTTCCATTTTTGATTTTTTATTTCTTCTTTGCTTCTTTATTTCCTTTCTATGTATCATTTGGTTCATTCTTTGTTTGCCACACCGAAAGTATTTCCGCGGATTTTCCCCCGGGGCAAATTTTGTTGTTGCTTTTTCTTGTGAAAGGTCTCGACGTTGGCGTCTCGTGCATCAAAAGAAATCCATTGTCTCTCTCTCGCCTCAGTTTTTTCCCGGGTAAAATGCGTCCTCCCCTGTAAGCGTTCCGCTTTGAAACGCGATGTATGCACCCATTTATATTGGGTATATTTAGCTCCTATTTTTATTTACTTCCGTACTCAAGCTCCAGCAGAAACCCGGAGGATTCCCTCGTTTCATCAAGGTTATAAAAAATGACGTTGAATGCCAATGTCATTGGGAAAAGGAATTATGAAAGGGAATATTTCCCGGGGAATATTAAGTGTGTGTTGGGGGAAGTGCGGAGGAAGAATTCAGGATCATGTGAGAGGAAACAAGTTTGGATGAGACTTTGGGGGAATGTTTTTCGTCGATGGATCAAGATATGTTTAAGAGATGAAGAGAAATGAAATGTTTTGTGCCGGGGAGGAAGTGAATGGGTTGTGAGTGGGTGAATTGTATGTGATTGGGATTATTTTCCTTGGGATCATGGAGGGAATGAGTGGGAGAGAAAGGCAGTCAAGGGTATAGACATATAGATATGGACGCATTCAAAATAATTGGATATCCAAGTCTTCCCAACCCCAGTAAGAGGTGAAGAAAAGACAAAGGGAATGGGAGAGAAAGAAAGGCGGGGGAATATTGAAAATTGAGGAGAATCGGAGGAGAGTCGGAGAAAATGAGGGAGATCAAGTTGGAGTGACACACGTGGAAAGAGGAGAAATTAGGAGACAACAATGAAGACATTATTAGAAAATTATTAGAAACAGGGAGACAAAGTAAAGAAAACGAGGGGCTTTTACGGGAATACAACGACGTAAAATTGAGAAACATGAGTAGGAAATGAAGAGTAAAAAGAGATCATTGTGAGGTCAAACTGCGAGAGATGAGAAAGATGTGAAAGAAGGACAGTGAGAGAGTGGGAAATAAGGAAGGGAGAAAAATGTGAGAAGAATGACGGGATAGAAATAAAAAATATCAATTCGGATATGCCAACGAAAATACACAGAGGGCTGAGAAAGAGAAGGTAAAAGCAAGTATAAAAGGAGACAGAAAATTAAGAGAGAAAACGGGAGAAAGAAACTGGGATGGAGAGACAAAAACGAGAGACAATCATCAAAAAGAAAAGAGCAATTGAGCAATTAGAAGAGAAAAGAGAGAAACTTGAAAGGAGCAGGAAAAACAAATAAAATAGAAAACCGAGAAAAAACAGAAAAAATGCATAAAATAGAAAACCGAGAAAAAATAGAAAACCGAGAAAAAATAGAAAACCAGAAAAAGTAGATAAAATAAAAAACCGAGAAAAATAGAAAAACCAGAGAAAATACATGAAATATAAAAGGGAAAGAAAGAAAAAAGAAAGAAAAAAAGAACAGTTAGAAATCACAAAGAAGCGAGATCAAATAGAAAAGAGTAACAAAGTCAAAAAAAAAGAAAGAAACTGGAATACTGAAGCGAGAGACAATAGAAAAGAGTAAGAAAAAACGAAAGAAATGAGAAAGAACCGAAAAGCGAGTTAAAATGAAAACGACGGAGAAATTTCAAACGAAGAGAACGAAATTAGAAACGAAAAGCGAGAGATTATAAAAACGACGGAGAAGGTCCGAAAGAGCAGGATGAAATTCGAAAATGATATGCTAGAAAAATATAAACGAGGGAGAAAATCCGAAAGAAAGGAGAGAAAATAGAAAAGGAAAGTGAGAGAGAAAATAGAAAAGAAAATTGAGACAGAAAATTGAACGAAGAGAAAGAAGAAATGGAAAGGAATAAGAGAAGAATAGAGAAGAGAAAGGCCGGAAGAATGAAGATATTCGGAGGTATTTGGTATAAAAGGAGAACTTGGAAATGACTTGGCTGGTGTGAAACAATGGTGGAGGTGTAAAGCCTCCTCATCCTCCTCATCCTCCTCATCCCCCCACTTCTCCTCTTTTGGCTTCCTCAAATAATTGTATGCGCTTTCCCCCGCAAGTCCTCCCACCCCGTCTACCTGGATGGGGGCGATGGGAGAGTGAATAAAAAGGAATATTATGGAAAGTTGAGTAAGAAAGACGGCGACAGAGCAAGTTCGAGAGAAAGAGGGAGGCGTATTGTGCTGGGGAAACAAAGTCTAATCTGTGTAGGCGGAGGAGGTGGCGCTGGGAAAGTGTTTGGAGGAGGTGATACATGTGTTTGAGACTAAAGGCTTTCTCTCGTCTCTCTCTCTCACGCATACAATCTCGATGAGCTCTTGTATCTCTCCAAGATCTCCGAGAGAGCCGCTCCAGAAGTGGTGTCGGAGAAAATTGAAAGAATGGAAGATGAGAGAGTTAAAAGAAACGGAGAAAGCACTCTCTCTCTTTCTCTCTCTCTCTTTCTCTCTCTCTCTTTCTCTCTCTCTTTCTCTCTCTCTTTCTCCTTCTTTCAATGTTACGGGAATACTTGTGTGTATGGATATGAAGGAGCATATGTAAAAGTGAGGGAGAGAGAAGGGGAAGGAGTGGAGATGGCCAATAATACAGTTGTCTGTAGGAATTATGAGAATATTCAGGATAAATTAGTTCCCATTCATTTCCACAGGGAGCCATCGGCCTAGCATTCTTGTCCTTGTTGAATAGGAGCGGCGCTTCTCTCCTAAATGTCTTGATTAGAATTCTTAATCAGTATAAGGAAATAGCTTCATTTTCTTCCCTCTCTCGCTCTCTCCCTCAGCCTCTCTCTTTCATTTTCTTTCTTTCTGGTAGAAAGAAAAAAAGGAAAGAGGAAGACCCAGGCCACTATCACTGCCATTAAAGCCCGGGCTTTTCACCGGGTACAACTTGTCCCTATTCTCTGGATTCGTATTGTTCATATTGTCTACTTGGGTTTCCTCTGGATCTACCTATTTCTGGAGGGCTTTGTCTCTTTCATCATACATTTGTCCGGTGGTCCTGGATTTTTATGGGGCCTAACTTGCCTCGTTTTGGTTGCTTTATTCCAAGGTCATCGATATCCTCGCCCCATCGCTATAAATTTTAGTTTTCCTCCTTTGCTCTCTCTTATTTCCTTCTTTATACTTTTACTTTTTAACCCTTTCGTCACTTTCGCAGCTTTGTTTGCTTTCACTTTTTTATTGGGTTTCTCTGATTTCACTTTTTTATTGGGGTTTCTCTGCTTTGACTTTTTTCTTTATTTTTATCTGCTTTCACATTTTTATTTCTTTGGTTTTCTCTGTTTTCAATTTTGTCTTTCTTTGTTTTTCCTGCTTTCACTTTTTTCGTTGTTTATGTTTTCTTTGCTTTTACTTTTTTCTTTGTTTGTGTTTTCTTTGCTTTTACTTTTTTCTTTGTTTGTGTTTTCTTTGCTTTTACTTTTTTCTTTGTTTGTGTTTTCTTTG
>JAQGBT010001269.1:0-34024 GCA_034698585.1 Disparrhopalites patrizii
CTAAATTTTTAAAATCTAAAATTAAAAGCAAAAACTAAATTTTTAAAATCTAAGATTAAAAGCAAAAGCTAAATTTTTAAAATCTAAAATTAAAAGCAAAAACTAAATTTTTAAAATCTAAGATTAAAAGCAAAAGCTAAATTTTAAAAATCTAAAATTAAAACCGAAAATTAAATTTTAAAAATCTAAGATTAAAACCGAAAATTAATTTTTTAAAATCTAAGATTAAAATCTAAAACTAAATTTTAAAAATCTAAGATTAAAACCGAAAACTAAATTTTAAAAATCTAAGATTAAAACCGAAAACTAAATTTTTAAAATCTAAGATTAAAACCGAAGACTAAATTTTTAAAATCTAAGATTAAAACCGAAGACTAAATTTTTAAAATCAAAGATTAAATGCAAGAAATGAATTTTCAAGATTTTGTAAATTAAGTGCATAACAATCATTTTTGAAAAATTCACCTTTCATACAAATGATGTAATGACTATAAAAAATTAAGGTTTAAACATTTGTATGGATTCAAGCTGATTATTTACACAAAATTAAAAATTAAAATTATCTGTTAATCATGAACATTATACAGTCGACTCTCTCTATAACGGCGCCCTATAACTTTTTTACGTGATAGAGAACGTGAATTTCTGTGTTAACAATTAGAGAAAGTATTTGCAGCTAGCATTTTTGGCTGCTGTTAAAGAGTGAGAACTCCTATAAGGAAGAGACAGTCGACTGTACAGAAAATTAAAATAAAAAATTAAAATTACCTGTTAATACATGAATACACAAAATTTTCAGTTAGTAGCATAAATTAAACACATGAAATTAAAATTACATTTAAGAAGGATCAAAGCTCTGAATTAAAATTCCGTACTTAATATGAAAGGTAAGTGCAATAACATGATAAACATGCTATAGCATGAGTTTAATTTTATTATAATAAAATTAAACACAGACAATTATAATTAAATGCATAAAAATCAGGAATATTTGCTTAAAAGTATTTGCAACTGCATACAAGTGCGAAATTCAATTGTCAAACACTTCCAGCCGAAACATGATGGATAAATCTAACCGAATTTAAAACAAGAAGTCCTTACCCAGCTGATATGGCCCCGATTGGTCAGCACAGGCATCCTGCACCTCCTTATTGCCCCAGCCCAAAGGGTACATGGCCACGCCCACACAGATCAGGATACCTACAAATCCAAATAGAAAAGACACAAAAAAATTTAGTAAAATACAAAAAAAAAACTTTTCTGTTTCAACGAAACCATTTCCTATTATGGAGCCATTCCACACACTGACGCTGATCCCTCCACAAAGACGTTGGTGCATTCCATTGAACTGGAGAAAGAATCATTTAATCCTCCTTTGAATCTGTCTCCAATCCTTATTTATATGTCTCCTTCTCAATCTCATTTTCTCTCGTGGTATGTACAGACAAGAAGAAAAAAAGGATCTGAAAGGATTTTCCAGGGAATTGACATTCATTCTCATCTCATTGTGGCACACACAAAAAAACCTAGTTTCTGTTGCAATCTCTTTGAGAAGCCGATAAAAAACCCCGTCAATTGAAGACTTGATGCAATACAATTTCCAATTTTCTCCTTGGACCCACTAACACGAAAAAAAGCGTTTCGGTATTTTTTTCTTTGGGTCGCAAAAAAGGCTCTGAGAACCAAATTATGCATAGGAGGAAATACAGGCTACTTTCACCGCTTTCTCCATACGATTTTCCTGTAACTTTCTCCAGTCACATTTAAAATGCCACAGTGGAGATATTTTTCTTGGTCGTTTACCCTTTTGTCTCACAAGACTTTCTCAGGAAACGTTCATAATTTTCTCCAGTTACTTTAGCATCTAGTTGTATGGGAGTTTCTCCAGTTACTTTTGCATCTATTAGTTGTATGGGAGTTTCTCCAGCTAATTTATCCATATGTATGGGAACTTTTCCAGTCTATCCATTTGTATTTTTTTTATTAACTTTATTATCAAGCCATTCAACAAGAAGCTGATATCCCTAGGCGGATAGATTTTACTTTCTCCAGGTAATTTTGTATTCATTTGGTATTACTTTCTTCAGTTAATTTTGTGTCCATTTGTATATTACTTTCTGCAGTTAATTTTGTATCTATTTGTGTATCACTTTCTGCTGTTAATTGTAGATACATTTCTCCACTATCTTTTGCATTTAATTGCATAAAACTTTCTCCAGATACATTTGCATCCACTTGTATTGGACTTTTTCCATTAACGCTTGCATTAAGTGGCATAGGAGTCTCTCCAGCTACGTTTGCATTCATTTGCATATGTCTTTCTCCGGTTACTTTACGACCATGTATGTAGGGCTATATCCAGTTAATTTTTCAATTCATTTGTAGTGCACTTTCTCCAGTTATATTTACATCCATCGGTGTAATTGAAAATTTCTCCTGTTATTTTTGCATCCATTTGTATAGAATTTTCTCCAGTCATGCTTGCACCCATATGTACATATATGGCCTTTTTGAGTTACTTTTGCAGGCAACTGTATGGGACTACCTCCAGTTAATTTCCCGTCTTGTTGTAACTCACTTGCTCCAGATTTACTCAATTTGACTTTCTCCAGAATTCCTCTACGGTACTGTCCAAATATTTTGAATTCTCCATTCGATTATTTTAGGCATAATTTTCTGTTACTGAATTTTGAGTGAGTTCCAATAAAAAATTCCAATAAAAAATGACCCAATAAAAAATTCTCATTCGGCTCGAAGGACCAAAAACAATTGTCAACTTTTTCACTGCTTCCTGTTGTTATTACATTGTAGTTAATATCAATGGAAGATCACATACAAATAGAACACTTTGAATCACTTTGAATCGTTGCGAAAAGGTGACTAGAGGAAATTCAGAGACAATCAAAATTCCTTAATCCTTTGCACCAAACTGAGAAAACCCGAAGAGTTTTGAAAATATAAATGTAAATATTTGTAGGATTCCAAACCCACAAAAATCAAGTGGCAGTGGTTCCATTTGAGAACATAAAAAAGTGAAACTTGGAAGGAAAAGTGGTGTACAAAAAGGGAGAAAAAACTCCCCGACGAAGTATTAAATACCAAAACTTTCTGAATGGAGATCAAATGGCGAAACTTTTTTTCCCTCGTCTCCACCAAAAGAAATGCAACCAAACGCTTTTGGCCTCCGATATCATTTCAAGTGCAGGCGAAAAAAAACTTCACTGTTTTTCGAGGGCAAAGAAGTGACATTGATTTTTTACGAGAAAAAAACTAAAAGTCTTGAGCCACAGAGGATTTCCCAAGAAACAAAAGGAAGAATGACCTTGATAAAAATTTTGTATTTGACAACTTTTGTTTGTGGTCTTTGTAATAAAATCTATTTTTTATTTTTTTTATTTTATATATTTAAAACTCGATTTCGAACGCGTTTAACACCCAAAAAAATCGCGAAAATCAATCATAAAAACATTAGCGGGGCACAATGCAAAATGTAATTTTTTCATGTCAAAACAACAAGGAAAAAATTAGCTCCGACAATAATGGAAGAGGCAAAAGAGGGGAATTACAAAAGTCCAAAGAAAGACGGAATTAATGAAGGATTCGCAGATTTATGGCGGGAAAAACGCTTGTAGGTAAAAAAAAAATAAAGAAGAAAAGCATGGCTCAATTCTGATGATCTTTCTCCATCGCATTGCCCCACATTTTCCCTGAACGTGCCTCCCTTGAGCAAGGAACTAGGGGAAATAAATATTTATGGGGCTCCCCCTTCCCTCATAATTCTTGTTTTTTTCAGAGGTGAAGACAAGCAAAGAAGTTGGGATTCACGTTGAAAGGGAAGAAAAAGAAAAAAAATGCACAAGAACTAATTCATGCACAAACAGCCGAAAAACTTGTTCCACCATAAATAATTCCTCTCTTTTCACACAACTTCCTCCCGTCCTTCCCCTTCCACCGTGGCTTTCCCTCGGCTAATCCCACGCAATTATTATGCATAGGTAAGAGCCGGGAAAGCGTGGGAGAATGCGAAATCCAGGGGAAATGGAAGGACAAAAGGAGGCTACGGAGATGAAAGGAATATTTATGTGGAACGAGAAAAGAGGAGGATATAAGTCGAGAAAGAGAAAAATTCAATGAGAAGAGGCAAAAAGGAAGGTGAACGGATTCAAAGCAAATATATAGGCCGACAGATCAGCCTTATAACAGGGAGAATTAATGGAGACAGCAAAGACAAGGAAGAGAAAGCATGATGAAAAACACGGGGAAGAAGGTCGCAAATGAAATTCGGTAAGAGGAAAAGAGGACAATATCTGGAAGTAGTTGATGAGAAGAACCTCCAAAACTGATGGGGTAAATATTAAATCAGAACGAGAGACAAACTGGGTGATATCAAGAAGATCGACGGGCAGAGAAAATCATAAATACGGACAAACCAAGGGAATAAAGAGCAAGAAAAAAGGAAACGGTAAGAAAGTAAGAACGAGAAAATGACGAACTGTAAATTTATCACAAATGCAGCAAATACGCAAAACGTCCGGTCGAAAAACTAGCAAAATAGGAAGATATGCACGAAGACAAAATAATGATTAATGAATGCACATAAATTAGATTTGACAGAAAAACAGTTTTAAATTTTAATTTAGAGTACCAATAAATTGAATCTGAGACAAAGATAGAGAAAAATGAACAAGATATAATAATATAAGCAAGAAAAAATAAAATAATAAAACGAAAATGCACTGATATTATCAATATAATAATGGTATAAAAATAAAATGTAATATAAAGATAAACCAAAGTCAAATTAGAAGCAAAAGGGGAAGGGAGAGATACTAAAAACTAAAGAGCATAAAAAGAGGGAAAAAATAGAAGCAAAAAATGAAAGGAGGAGAAACAGAAAAGGAAAAAAAGGGGCAAATACGAATAATTTAAATAAATGAAAAAACGATTAATATAAATGAGACAATAAACACAAATGTGAAGAAAAACATTTAGAAAATCTAGAAAAATGAACAAGAGCAAGAACTGGGAACAAATAAGAGACAAAGTACCGAAATATAACGAAAAAATGGAGAAAAACATGAAAAACAGGAGCACGAATATAAAAAGAAATAAGACAAAATATGGTGATTTGAGCATTAAAAAATCCAGAAAATAAAAAAAGATAAAATCTACCTAAACGAATACGAATTGAGAAACCAATGAGATAGAAAATACAGAAATATAAATAAAAAATATTTAGAAAATAATGAGAGAGAAAATACAGAAACATGAACCAAAAATATTGAGAAAACAATAAAACTGGAAAAAGAAGATAAACAGAAAGAAATGTTAAAAATGAAAAGAGAAAAAATGCAGAAATAAAAACTAGTAAAAAATTAGAATAAGGTAAAAAAAACAGGAGAAAGAAGGTAACCAGGGAGAAATGGAGGAAAAGCAATAGAAAGAGAGAGAAAGGAAGAGAAAAAAGAAGAGACATGGCACGTATAGGACACACTGAGTGAGAAGGAAAGGGAAAGCATAAAGAGGACTTCCGACGGAACAGGAAAAGCAGTCAAGCAAAAGGAATGGAACCCAAGGGTGAATTTTTCCCCCCAAAATTTTCTTTTCACTAAATCCATTCTCCTCATATATACCTTTTCGCAAATTAAAGCAAAAAAGAAAAAGCTTCTCCCCCGCCCCACTTTTTCTCCCTTGACTGCGTGTGGGACTAATTAAACCATAAATCTCTCCTTTTCCGTCTTTGTATTCCACTTTTTTTATGGTGGCTTAATCCCCAAATTTTTTCACCAGGGAATTATCCTTACCCTAAAAGAATCAGCACCATAATGCCTTTTCTCATTTACGTTACCCCCCAAAGATAGGCTTTCATCTTCTATAGAAATAAAGGTCCTCATTTAATAATATTTTATATTACATTTTGCAAAAAAAAAGTTACTGACAAACTTTTTTAAAGGGTTGTTTCGGAGAAAGTTTCTCAAATGGAAGGGAAACCCTTGGATTTTCTGTTTTAAAAATGAGCGCTGGAAATCCCACTGACCCCATAAATCACCAGTTTATAGCAACACTTTCATTCGCTGGGGGGGGAAATGCAATTAACTCAATCCCTAATTACCTTCAGCGTGCCGGGAAAGAATTAATGTTAAAAAGAGAAAGAAGTTTTTCCGAGAATAAGAGAAAGTCTGAGGAAAGTTCCTAAACAAAATTCGTAATTGCCCCCAATTTTCAATTTTTTTTACTGGCTATCATTTTTTAAAAATTAAAAATAACAATTTCAAAGTTGGAGACGCTTCACTAGTTAAAAACTGGCAGATTTTGGTGTACGATCAAACAATTTAGAAATGCCGAAATTAAATGTTAAAAGTCAACAATGTGTTTAGTGAATGTAAGAAAAATGGAAATTTCCATTTATATTTGTACAAACAGGAATTTAAACCATTAAAAATATTTTTAGAGTAAACTTTTGATAGTGACGTGGCTTTAAAGTAAGCGCTAGACGTTTTTTTTTGTGTAGCAAAATATTTTTAGGAGTAAAAACCTTAAGGTGAAAGCGAAGAAAGTAGGTAAAATGGGAATAATAAGAAACAGCTGGCACTTCACTACCATTTTCTCAAGAGTTTTTCCACACGAGAAAGAAGAACAAAGTGAAAAAAAAAACTTTCTCTCACTCAATGGCCATTGAAAAGAAAAGTGTGCTTATTATTTATTAGCTCTTTCACTCTGCATAATCCAACACTTGTTCCTTGTCTTGTATCTTCACACAAAAGCACGGAAGAGAAACAGAAAAAAAATGTAGGAAAGGAAAGTCAATGGGATTTTTTTTTTTTAAAAAGCGCCTTTCTCCATCTCCGCTTTCCCTTCTGAGAAAGTAGACAAGCAGATATTTCAAGTGGAAATGGCCACAGCCCCCTTGAGTCCATTTTGCCCACAACTTTCTCCTCATCTCCCAAGAGAGCCTAAAAGTGGGGGGAAAGTACAAAAAAAATGCATCGTCAAATAAATGCCTTCATCCCCCTATAAAATCCTATGTGGGAGTTGAAAAAAGTGGATTTTTGTAAACAACCCTAGTAAAAACAGTTCAAATGGGGCCACTTTGCCTGCTACTCAGTAGGGAAAAAACAAAAGAGGGGCTCTTTAGGGGGAAAAGGAGCGCAATTTGCACAGCAATCAGTAATGGGAGAGTATTAAGAGGCAGTTGAGAAATGGTCCTTCGAGCCGGATTCAACCCCCATTTTTATCTCCTATTCCCTTTACTTTGCAATTTTCTTTGGGAACTTTCCCAGGAGATAATGGGCTTCCTCACTAAGGATGACAAGTACGAAAAATGGCGGAAGGCCGACTGACATAGACGGAAGCGGAAAAGGAGAGAGAGAGACATAGAAGGTTCTTCTTCCATCTATTTCCAAGGAAACGAGGAAAAGAAAGGGATGGAGAGACAGAAAATAAGGAACATAGCAAAATCACAAAGTAATAAAGGAAGAGATAGGGAAGAGAGATCGGAAAATAAAGCATGGAAGAGAGAGACAAAGGAAAAATGAGAGGATACGACAGCGGAAACAGAGGAGGAGGGGAGAGAAAAAGTGACTGAAAAGGCCCGTAGAAGAGACGGAAAAATATGAAAAAACAGAGAAAGATACAGAGTAAAACGGCAAAAGGGGGAAAATCTACACTTAAACAAAATAGCAGCGAGAAAGAGAGATTAACTGTTAGTAAAAGGATAGAAAAAAATGCACGGTAAGAGGGCGAAAAAGTACAAGTAAAAAGGAAGAGCAAAAAATAGGTAGAAAGTGAAAAAGGCAGAAAAAGAGGGAAAAGACAAAATAAAAAAGACAGAGAAAACGAGTGGAAAATCAAAATGTGTAAGAGTGAGAAACAAAAACGAGAAAGCCGAAAAGGACACAAAAATACGGAAAAAGAGTAAATCTAACAGGAAGAAAAATACGGCAAAAGAGAAAGCTGAAACGGCAGATAGAAACAGAGAAATAGAGAAAGCGGAATAGACAGAAAAAATATGGAAAAAGAGAAAGTGAAACACGCGGAGAAAAAAGGCGAAAAGAGAAAGTGAAAAATGCAGAAAAGAAGGCGAAAAGAGAAAGTGAAAAGCACAGAGAAAAAAGGCGAAAAGAGAAAGTGAAAAACGAATATTAAAAGTGAGCGTGAAAAATGTAGGGAAAGAGAAGGAAATACAGAAAGTGAAACAGGCAAAGAAAAAGAGTGGAAAATATAGAAATGTGAAAATGACAGAAGATACAAAAAAGAGAAAGTGAAAAAGGCAGGAAAAACAAGGAGGACGAATACGTGAAAAGGCAGAGGAAAAGACGGAGAAAACGAGAAAATAGACAATAGTGTAAGTGAAAGAAAATATAAGGGAGAAAGGTCAAATAAGAAGATGCAAGGATCGTAATATGATAATAAAATCATAATAAAAAGCGAGCGCAAAAGTAAGTAATAAAAAGGGAGAGCGACGAAAGTGCAAACAAATCCAAAAGGAAAATGAGAGGAAGAGCGATATAGAAAAGAGGATAAGGATAGAAAAAAGGCCAGGAGAAAGACCTGAGGATTAGGTATAATGTCACTAATAGGACTCATAATTCGCAAAAAATGTCTCCCTCGAGATTTTATCTTCTCTTCGCTAAGGCCCCGGTACTTTCTCCTATTTGGTGGGAGTGGTAAATAGGCGTGGACTTTCTCTTGGGGGGAAATAGCACATTATTATTATCCTACAATATTATCATGGTTACGAGGGAATTTTCAAATCCCCGCGGTCAAATCCAAGACTTTCTACCCATTCCAACAAATACCCTCGGATATCCTCTGCACTTTCCCTCTTTATATCTTAGGAGTAAACTCCCCCAGAACTTTCTGGGGCGAGATTATATTTTCCCTAAAAAGTATCTGGAAATTCCTGGAAACCGCCGATAATTGTTGAAGGATCAATTTGTCAAGAAAAAATGAACTTTCTCGGGTCAAACTTGGGTCAACATCCATTCCTACTTGAATCATTCCCAATTTTAAAAGGGTTTGATTACCACCAAAATTTTCCAAGGATTTCAGGCCAAAATCCATTGGAAAAAGGGGGGAAAAATCTCCTCTGGAAGCCAAGAGCTTGGGTAGAAGAGATAAAAAGGGCGGAATTGCCTCCATCATTAATGGAGCTGGAGAGAGGATTTTCGTGGGGGGAAAGCGGGGGCAATAAAGGGGTAAATCCTTAAACCCTCAAATGTGACTTTTCAAGTGGAAGAAAAGCCCGGGGTTTTCCCGCTCTTTCCTCACTTTTTTGGAAAATGTGGTAAATCCACTTTTTCGCTCTTTTTCCGCGAGGATTGAGTCTCTTTTTGAAGGGAAACAAAGGGGAAAAGGACACCAAAGAGGGATATAGAGCCACCAGTTTATTTTTTTATCTTTTGTCCAGGCGATCCCATGGACAATCCCGGAATTTCTGGACATCATCTCCGGTCGCGTCCTTGCCCTGTTTCTTCCCTGGACATCATTCTCATCAAGAAATCCTGGAGAAGGTCCCATTTCCCTCCCAAAATGTAATGTTTGGCCGTGATAGATAAACCGTCACTGGAGTATATGTACATAAACCGCCAAGAAGTTTCTATAGGCTATATGCATATACATATACACAGCATGAACATATATACATGTAAACATACTATGTATATAGATATACAGGCTGGAAATACAGAAGAACGGCAATGATTTCCCGCCGATTTGGGTATACAGTGGAGTCTCTCTATAACGACACAGAAGGGAAGGAAAAAAATATTGTTACTGGGAAATGTTATTGTATAGAACAAATATGTACCTTACGTGTAGGGCGAATGAAATCACGTTGCTATATAGAAATGCTGTTATAAAGAGACTAGTTATACAGAGACTGCACTGTATAGTAAAGAAAGAATTCAGGGTAAATTTGTTCCCAAGTAGCTTTGTTGCCTAGGACACGGATAAAGGATAAAATCCCTCCACACAACCATTTATGATTATTGGCAGGGATAGCTTTGTTTCCAGAGAAAGAGCAAACGCTATATTGTTATAGACATTGTTCCAGGGAAGAGAAGCTTATGGCAGGAAGCGCGGTTTAAAATGTGAAGGAGTAAGCCAAAAATGGATTTATACATGGTACAGCAAGTATAGCGTATTTGAGAGCCGAAGTGCCCGACAACTATCTTTGGCCTGGAATCGGGAATCAATCCAGCCATGTTTTTTTAAAAAATTTAACACTAAGAGGCGGAATAAAACAAGGAAGTGTACATAAATTAAGGCGTTAAACTCTGTAGATGATTGTAGGAGTAAAATATTAGGCCAAATCCAAGCCATGCAGAATTGTGTAGCAAATGTACCACCAAAAAGGACATCCCAATTTAAAGCAAATTACTGTAATTGCTTTATTGTTAAATCTAACAGCATACAATAGCATATTCATACTAATTTCAATAGACAGACATTATTGAATAATAATATGATATTGAAATTAATTCCCATTTTACGGCTCCGAGTTAAAAATTTCGGGGATTTGCCATGGATTTATTACAATTGAGTCTCTCTATATAAGACTATGAAACGGAGAGACGAATAATGTCGTTACAGACAAATGCTGTTACATAGAACATGAATAAGCCTAAAGGAAAATGGTACTAAAATACAAGAATCCCATTTAAATAGTTATTTGTATGTGTATTAATGCTTTAAGAATTCTATTTGATTCTAATCGACAATTTGGTTCCAGCGAGCTGTTTAATTTCACCAGTTTGCCCACTCAAAACATGAATGTTGTTATAGGGAACTTCTAACACGTGTATTTTACTGTGAAGGGCGGGGAAAATATATTGTTACAGAGAAATATTGTTGTAGAAGTATGACAAATCTTGTAGGAAAAATATTGTTATACAGTGGACTCTCTCTAT
Organism: Disparrhopalites patrizii; assembly: GCA_034698585.1. NCBI lineage: Eukaryota > Metazoa > Arthropoda > Collembola > Symphypleona > Sminthuridae > Disparrhopalites > Disparrhopalites patrizii. The sequence continues at coordinate 10,911 of JAQGBT010001269.1, forward strand.
AACAACTCTCCTTATAACAAATTTTTTTCTAGAGGTAACAACTTTATTTTTCAGCCCTTCGTACATGTAGGGTACATATTAAATGTTCCATAAAACAACCATTTTTGCTCGTCCCTTCAGCGTTGTTATAGAAAGAGTCCACTGTAGGGAGATTCCATTCTACACGAGACGAATTAGGCCTAATATAATGCAAACAGAAATATGTGGAAATCACGTTTCAAATTTATACTCTGGTAAATCCAAATTATGGATTCCGTCCCCATGCTTTTCCTTGGTGATGGGTACGCATACATACATATATGTATATGTACATGTGTAAACATATCTATTATATCCCAAAATGTTTTGTCCTTCCGTGAAAGTAAATACTTCTTTTGCTACCACCAAAATTTCTCACGTCCAAAAGATTATAGGAGCAAAAAAAAAAATACATGGAATTGAGCAAGTCCAATGAAAGGCAATTTATCCGTTCACTTTCCCTTCAGGGGAAGAAGGGGAGAATTGAGAGGGAAAATGGGACGAGGATGGAAAAGAAAAGAAAAAAATGAGGAAATAAGCTCCTTCTTCCTCCCTATTTCTGTCTCAAGTGTAGAAGAAATAGCAGAGGAGAAGGGGGAGGATGAGGCGGATGAGGAGGAGACGGCAGAATGCACATAAGAGGGGAAAAATCCCTTCATTTTCCGCCTCTTGACTCTCCTTTTAAAGGACCAGGAGAGCCCGTTAAATTTTTCTCAGTAAGGAAATCACTGTGGTTTAGTCCACATTTTTTTTTCATTACCCTTTTTATGCATATTTGCACTAGAAAACTTTCTCCGGAGGAAAGAAATAAGCTTTCGTTCAAGATAAAAAATTTTGGTAAGTGGAAAAACTAGGTTTTTTTCCACTATGAAAATTTTCCCATGTGGAATTATAGGGAATAATGGGGAGTCATTTCGTTTCCGGCAATTACATGGGGATAAATCTGACCCCCGTCTCCAAATAGACTTTCCCGGTTCCGTACAATTCGTTTTTTGGGGGAGAGGGTGAAATTTTCTCAATATATTTTTTTAGGGGATGGAAAGTGACAGGGGTGAGGGGGGCAGATGTCAGCCGCCCTCTGTGTGATCAATTATCGCAGGGAGAGAGACAGAGACAGAGAGAAAAAGGAAGAGAGAGAGAGAGCGAGAGAGAGAAAAAGGAAGAGAGAGAGAGTGAGAGAGAGAGAGAGCGAGAGACGAGAGAGAGAGAAAAAAACAGAGAGACATACAAATAGAAATTAATACACAAGTCCCCTCGTTCTTGCTCAATTTAATTCCCTTCTCTCCCTCTTCCTTCCGTCCCTTTCTCTCCCCATGTCCTCTGAATCACGAATTCCCTCTCATTTCCCCTTCATTTGATGTGTACATATGCATGTATACAGTGGAGTCTCTTTATAACAACAGTCAACGGAAGGACGAATAATGTTGTTATAAGAGAAATGCTGTTACCCAGAACATAAATTTTTTCGGGGCTAAATGAAGCTAATGTTCAAATATCTCATGTTACATAGGTTTTTGCGTGTGTTTTAATGCAAATTGCAGAATTCTATTTGAAACTTTATGAGCTACAGCGCTGTTTAGTTTCCCCATTTTGCCCGCTCAAAAAATGAATGTTCTTATAGGGAACTTCTAACACATGTATTCTATTGTGAAGGGCGGAGAAAAATATATTGTTACAGCGAAATCTTGTTATAGAAATATTGCTATATAGAAGAAGTTCATAATGCGTAAATGCTACGGGGGAATGACAATTCTTGCTACAGGGAAAATATTGTTTTATAGAGAGGTTTGTTATAGAAAGACTCCACTCTAAACACCGCCGAACCGTGGAAAATCAGAAACTTATACACAAAATTATTACAGTGGAGTCTCTTTATAACAACTTTTCTATATAACAACATTATTTTTTCCGCCCTCCGTACATATAAGCTACATATAACAACTTTTCTCTGTAACAATATTTTTGGCCCTTCCCTTCAGAGTTGTTATATAGAGACTTCACTGTATATGTAGTGTACATATTAAACGGTCCATATAACAACTGTTCCATATAACAATAATTTTTTCCCTTCCCTTCAGGGTTGTTATAGCGAGAGTCCACTGTACATACGTATAAACCCCGAGTGACTAAAAAGAAAAAAAAAGAAGTTGAAATGTTACGCGACTTGTACTCCGGGATTTTTGAAATGGGATTTAATATGAGAAAAATTGACCATCCAAAGGGTCCTCCCCTCTGTGATTTTTCTATAATTTTGCTGAATATCTTGACGTTGTGGATATTTCTGGTTTCAGGGTGTCCCTTGATAATGTCTCTTGTAAAACCCGTAGAACATTTTGTCTCCATTCTCTATGTTGGACCAATTTTCCCCATGCACCCCCTTGCGTGTCCAGCTCCCTTTAATTTGTGTACACAAGGCTCCAAGTGGACCAGTCTCAAATTGCGTGGGATGCCCAAATGCCCCAGGATGTTTAATTCACTCTCTTCCAGCTTTCACACACGTGATTCCGGATCCTTTCCATCCAAGAATAACCCCGGAAACTCCCATAGCAATAATAGTTACAGTGGACTCTCGCTATAACAACCCTGAAGGGAGGGGCAAAAATGGTTGTTATACTGAATAGTTGCTATATGGAACATTTAATATGTACAATACATTTACGAAGGGCTGAAAAATAAAGTTGTTGTAGAGAAAAAGTTGTTATAAGGAGAGTTGCTATAGATAGAGTCCACTGTACTCTGTAGGATGTATTCTCCTAAAAACTATCCTCGTTTTATTACAATGGAGGCTTCACATTGTTGAGAGTATATTTAAAAGCATGTAAATATTAGTATATAGGATTGTAAAAATAGTTTTTCAGTGTGTTTCTCTGTAGTATAATCCTCCGTGGTTATTACAGGCTATCTTCTAATGTACATAGGCATTTGTACTTTAGGATTACAGTGAAGTCTCTCTATAACAAGTCTCTTTATAAAAACATTTCTCTGTACAGTCAACTCTCTCTATTACAGTTCCCTTTATAACAGTACTCTCGCTATAGCAGCAGCAAAAAATGCTCCGCTCAAAAACTTTCTCCATTTGTAAACATAGAAATGTCTGTTCTCTATAACAGTTTTTCGCTACAACAAGCGAAATTTGATGCTTTATAGGGTGCCGTTATAGCGAGAGTGGACTGTAACAACATTATTTTTCCAGACCTTCGTACATGCAAGGTGCATATTTAATGTTCTATATAACAACTTTTCCCTGTAACAACATTTTTCGCCCTTCATTTCAGAGTTGTTATACAGAGACTCCACTGTATAGGTGCTTTTTTTTAGGTTTTTATTTTTATTTGTAACTTGAAATCGTACTTAGAATTAAATTTTTCCGTCAAAAACTTGCACGAAATTCGAACTTGGTTCAAAACAAAGTCGAAATAATAGAAATTTAAAGTGGAGTTAAACGTTTTTAAGCTAATCAGAAAAATTCAAACATTTGCTTCTTTAACGTATTTTAATTTTTTTTTAGACTTCTTAGTTTGAGTAAGGAACAAGCGCGTAACTGAACTTGGTTTCAGACTGAATTCAGAATTAAAACTCCGAACTCAAAAATTAAAAAAAAAGCAAATAGTTAATAAATTTTAATAATTTGTAAACGACTGAAACTGTCAAGTCTGAGTTTCTAGATAATATTCTTGCTCAAACTTGAACTGGATGTAAAAATTTGTATTCGGAAATTGAACTCAAACCGGAAAGGAGCTGTATTTAGAATCTGACGTTCCGTCCAGACCCCCTGCAAGCTCATCATTTTCTGCCCCTTCGAATTACATTGAAAAATTCCCTACAAACGAGGATGTGTGAGGGAACCGGCGGAAGTAAATATAAATAATTCAGCACGAAGATAAATCACGTTCTTCTCATTATTGCAAGAGAAAAAGGGAGAAGACCCTACATAAAGGCGAAGAGTGAATAACAGAGAGAAAGAGAGACAGAGAAATATTAGAGCAAGATTTTACCAAGGCAATTCCGGGAAACTTTCCCCTCACGTTCCTCAGAAGGTTTTCCCGTAGAGCATTTTCCCAGAGAATGTTTTCCATGTAATGATGAAGCCCATGTAAATTGGAAGCTGCCCTCCGTCTTTTTATTTTTTTAATCCCAAGAGTGAAAGCGGGAGAAAGTAATACCAGGATAAAACATTGTGAAAAAAAAACCACATCCTGTCTTGAACATTTTGTTTTCCTCGAAAAGGAAAATGTATCAGGAGGATTTGGTTTCCTCATGATTTTTCATTAAAAAGCCACATCAACGTCCCTTTCATCACCCGCCAGAGACTGGGAGGGAGAGGGAAAGTTTAAATAAGAAACATTGAGTGTAATTTAGAAAAAAAAAGAGAGCAAGAAATTCATAGGCCGTGGGGTCTTGGAGAAATATTGGCCCAGGGCTTTGTTTGTTAATTTAGAGTCTTACATCCCAACAACAGTTTTTTAAAGATTTTTTTAAAAAGAAAATCCAATTTTGAAAAGGTGAACTTAGCCCGGTTTGTGTATAGACGGATTATAAGGATGTAAAAAAGCCGCCCAGGAGAAAGCAAAAGCTACTCCTGATGAAATGTCAAGCTGCCTTAACGCCAGTAAATTTTTTCCTCTCATCAACTCCCCGAGGAACCAGCACGCCCGCCGTCTTTCCCTTTGTTTAAATACAAAGGCAGGCGGAGGAAATCCGAGGAGCTGTCCCGCTATGCAAAAATTCATTCTTTCGCCACAAGATGAACAAGATGAGAAGGAAAAAGGCACAGCGGGGCGGTTCGTGGTACATATGAAAAACGAGGAAGATAAAGACGTGTACAGGGTGCCTCGTAATCCTTGGGAGTAACTTACAGTGTCGAAATTCGAATGGAAAAGAATGCTGAATTTGGTAACATTTTAAATGTTTTATTTTCAGGCTGATTTAGATAATTATTTTGAATTCAAAAAATAGCGCCCCAACTTATCTGCATTTGTGACTTTTCCTGCGGGGTTATTATAGAGACAGTCCACTATACACAGTGGATTCTCTCTATAACAAGTCTCTTTATAACAACATTTTTCTATTAAAACATTATTTTTTCGCCCGTCGTACATGTAAAGTACATATTTTATGTTCTATATCACAACTTTTCCCTGTAACAATACAGTCGACTCTCCCTATAACGGTTCCCCTTAAATCGTCAAATCTTCTCGTTATACCGAAAAACTGTTTTAGAGAACAGAAAGGGCTATGTTAACAATCGGAGAAAGTTTTTGTAAGAGGCATTTTTTAAAACTGTTATAGAGAGAAAACCGTTATAAGGGAGCCCGTTATAGAGAAGCTGTATTTTTCATCTTTCTCTTCAGAGTATTATAGAGAGACTCCACTGTACATACAACGTTGTAATAGGCAATATTCATACTATGTCAATGCTTTTTCCAATTGTGTACACAGATTTTCCTATTCTCTATAACGATGAAAAAGTGCTCGTTTATAATCATCCGCTATAGAGAGACTTTGCTATAATGTGCAGGTTTGACTATTTCTCTAACAACTTGTCAATACTCTCTATACTAATTCTCTCTATAACGGACCTTTTTATCAAGATAACCTTCCTTTCGCACTAACACGGTGGTCTCCAGCCACCCAAGAGAATTGCAATGAGAAAGTCACTCGCCATAACTGTGTTTTTACAAAGGTTTTTTCGCTATAACGGGGAAGTTTTGAATCCCCCACGGTTTTTCATTTTTCACTATACAGTCGACTCTATCTATAACGGCCCTCCTTATAACAGTTGTCACTCTATAACAGCAGCAAAAAATGCTCCCCTCAAAAACTTTCTCCAATTGTTACCATACAAATGTCTATTTTCTATAACGGGCAAATTTTGCTGCTTTATAGGGTGCTGTTATAGAGAGAGAGTCTACCGTAAAGGTTTTAGGCCATGACTTGAAATGTTTCTCTTACAATAACGGTATTTGGCAAATTTTGAAACCCCCGCCCTTTTTCATTTTTTACTATATCGCTTAAGCCACGCTTCCAAATATTTTTTGCACTATATACAAAGATTTTTCTCAAGTTTTGAATCCCACGCGGGCTTTCCTTTTTTTTGTAACGGTTTTAGGCCACGCCTTCCCGTATTTCTCTCACTACATAACGGTTTTTCACGTATTTGCCAGATCCCACAAGCTTACGTTTTCTTTATCACGGTTATTGCTATTTCGGTTATTGCTATTTCTTATTACGGTTTTTCGCTATAACGGTTCTAAATCCCCTTTTTTGGTGTAGCAAAAATGGCTATCTAAAAAACACCCTGCACGTGCTGACATGTATATGACATTCATCCGGAAGTACCTTTCTCAAAGCCGAGCATAATGGGAGCCTCCTCCCTTCCACCAAATTTGCATGTGATGGTTCCCTCTCATAAACACGTGTAGGACACAACTTTCTCCAAAGGAAGCTGGGGGAAAGAAGTCATTAGGAACATTTCACCTCCTCTCCCTCCTTCCCTTGGACTTTCTTTATTTTTTGTTGAGCATGAAAGAGCGGAAGAAAAGCTGGGAGAAAATGAAAAGTTTTGGACGGGACGTCCCCAGGTAGCTTTGGGTCCCTTTTAAATTTTAAAATCATCATCGTCCGCTACAGCATTACATCTCCCAGAGCCTCCTTTCTCACTCCGTCCTTCATAATCACTTTGTCCTACTTTCTCCTTCAGCAGCATGATCATTTCCCCTCTTTTTCCCAAGCCAACACCGCCTGTTTATGTTACTTCCCCCCACTTTACACCACTTTCTCCACTTTCACCGTGGGGCTTTCCCCACATTTGGCTTCCGTCCTCCTTTCCTTGGGGTGTGGAAGGAGATAAGGAGGATTGTACTTGCTCCTTTTGAGACTAAAAAAAAATTCTCACGATCAGTAGTACACCAGGAATTTTGGTACCCGGGGACAGCTGCACCTCAAACGCGGACTGTCGCTAAGATAATTGCAAAACGTACTCGGGAAAATTCTATAAATAATTTTTCTGAATATCCATCTCCCTCTCTATCTTTGGGGGGATGAATAATTGTTTTCCCTTGACTTCCGCTCGGATAGAATATAACTTTGGATTTTATCGCTGCCTTTCCATTACCATCCTTGCATGAAAAATTACAAGAGGAAATTCAAAGAGGAAAACACAAATGCAAGAAAGAATTAGCAAAAGATACGAGGGAAAAGTGCAAAAGAGAAATCAAGTGAGAAAATAAAAGGGATAAAGAAAGAGAAAAATTAAGGGGATAAATTTAGAGAAAACATGAGAGAAATTAGAGGATATATGAAATAATTAAATTTAGAGAAAATATCACAGAACATGGTGAAACAACACGACAAAAAATATGGAAAAAATAGGTATGTCAAAAATATGGAGAAAACATGACACAAAATATGGAGAAAATATGACAAAAAATATAGAGCAAATATGGCAGAAAAATACAGAGAAAACAAAAAGGAGAGAAATTCAGAGAGAAAATTAAAAAGGAGATAAATTCAGAGAGAAAATTAAAAGGGAAAAAAGGAAGAAAACATGAAAACGGAAAAGGGCGAGAAAAAATTCAGGAAGGAACTAAAATCGGAATAGACTAAAAAAATGGACTAGAAAAATGGAAAAGACTAAACCAACGAAATTGCAACAGGAATTGAATAAAAAACATTCGGGATGGAAATGCGCTATAGAGTGAGAAAATGTAGCCGTTTAGGAGAGAACTAATTATAAAAATGGGCGAAATGGCGTTTAAGAGAGAACTAATAAAAAAATGAACGAAATGGCGTTTAAGAGAGAAACAAAAAGAGCAGACGGAAGCTGGAGTTAATGAGCAAAATTAAGGCAAAAACCAGATTAAAAATGTGAGCACGAGAGAGTCTGAAACGGGATTCATCACAAAAGCGATGCAATAACCAGAAGAAAGTCAGAAAAAGAGAAAAAGTCGCAGGGAAATTTCGTGAGGTAAACGCGTTGGCGGAAAAAAGACGAGAGCAAACGCTTAAAATAAATAGAAAAAATCATTAAAACGTCTTGGAAGAATGTCCAAAATCCACCAAGAAGACATAGAAAATACAGCGAAGGAAAGAGAGAGAGAGAGAAAAAGACAAAGTTACGCTTTATTATTTACATTTTGTCCCCCTCCCATTTTTCTCCCGGCCCGTCCATTTAAAATCCTGGAAGCCATACATTTACATTCCAACGGAAGACGCATTATGCTCCCCGTTCATACATAAACCTCACATGTATAAGAAATACACATGAGGAATTGTACGGAGAAAATTTAGAGGGAAAACATGGGAAGAAAAGGAGGACTTTGCCCGGAGCTGAATTACATCTACAAGGGGAAAAGTCCCTGGAAGGAGGCCGTCCTCACACAGAAGAAAGAGAGAAATGCTTAGAAGGCATGACACGTTGGGCGAGAAGCTTGTAAAAAGTATTTTATTACATGGTTTTATGGCCTACATAAATAAACGAGCCGGAGGTAAATAAAAAAAAGTTTTCAAAAGGACACACACACGGAATATTTTCAGCCACACATCCAAAGGAAGAACCACAGGCAGAGAGATACAAAAGCGAAAGAGAGAGAGAGAAAGTGAAAAGGTAGATGATGATGAGGAGTAGATTCCTTGCCAAGTGTTCTTCCTCTCCAAAAAAAATGTTTTTGCTCTGGTCTTGCAAAAACCACAACATGCGAAGGGACACTGGAGATACCGCAAAAGGATGACAAGGGAATTGTACGATGAGGGAGATAGCATGGAAAGTATCTCAAAGAGGAGGAGATAAAGGGAGAGAAATCACAAAGGGGAACTCAAGGAGGAGCAAGGATTCCCAGAATGGAGGGCAGTGTTAAATATTCACGTGGCGAAGAGGGAGAGTTATCAGCAACGGAGATGGAGACGAAGGAGAAAGCGAGAGAAATGCAAGATGGGACAAGATGGGCGTCAGTAGAAACTAGTTTTTCTCCTGAGGTTATATTGTCCCAAAGAAAAAGGGGTGAAAACGCTTGAAAATGGAATGAAAAAAATATCCAGGGAAATTACAAGGAATAGAAAAGGCTGTTCAAAATAATAGAGAGCAAAGACGAGGAGAAAATACGAGGAAAACAAATACAAAATAAAAAAGAAGGTAAATAGAAACTGACGGCAGAAAGCGAAAAGAAAAACAAAATTAAATAGAAAGCCAAAACAGGAGGGCCAAAGCAAAAAGAAGGGCAGAATAATACTAGAATGCAAATAAAGCAAACAGGAGGGAAAATGAAACGACAACAATTAAAAAGAACACAAAAAGAAACAAGAAAGCAAAAGACAAACGGAGACAAAAATACAATGGGAAGCCAAACGTGGACAAAAACAATTTTTAAGCAAAAACAAGACAAAAATAAAGCAAAGCAAAGATAAAACAACTAAAAATGAGACAAAATTAAAAACGAAATCAGAACGAAGACAACCATTAAAATGATCACGACAAAAATAAAAAAATATATAAAGCAAACAAACAGATTGAAAAAAAATAAAAAAACAAAATTAAGGCAAAAAACAACTGTAATTAAGAAGATAGCAAGCAAGACAAAATTTAAGAAAAGAAAGCAAAAAAAGCAAGACAAAAGTAAAAAAGAAAAACTAAAACAAAATAAATGACATACATTAAGAGCAAATAAAAAAGAAAGCAATAATTGATAAAATAAAATAAATGACAGAAATTGAGAACAAATAAGAAAGAAAACAAAAATTGATAAAAATACAAAATAAAGAGCCGAATTTAGAAAATATGAAAAGACAGCCGGAAAAGAGAAACACAAAGAAAAAGACGGCCAGAAAAAATGAACAGAACAAAAAATAAAGTGAACTATAGTGGAGTCTCTTCATAACAGCACCCCTTATAACAGCATGTTCTCCATAACGTCATGAAATTTGCAGCATCTTGTACATATAATACATAATAACTGTGTTCTCTATAACAGCATTCCTTTTATAACAGCAAAATTTTGGGTTCCCCTGGATGCTGTTATAGAGAGACTCCGCTGTATTAGAAACGAGATGAAAAATAAAGTCAGAAAAGAGAAACAAGATGAAAAATGAAGAGAAACTTAGATTTATACCATATTGACAATAATACAGAAAAGCGAGAAACAAAATCAAAATATATGCTCCAGACACCAACAAATAAATTAGTAAAAACATACCAAAAGAAAAGGAGTGAAGACCAATAACAGAAACATAAGAAAGGCAGAGCATCGAAAATTAAAACAGAAAACACATAAAAAGATAAAGAAAGCATACGTGACAAAAGGAAGCCTACAAACGAAACCAAACGTACAAATGCCCAGCGAAAGCAAAAACAAAAACAAACAAATTCAGCTCTTTGGATACGCAACCAAGAAAAAAAGAACAAGAGAATAGTACAAGAGAATATTTTAGCTCAGGAAAAAAAACTTCCAAGAAATAAATCCAGAGACGCATTAAGTGGAGAAAATTAGGTGGAGAGACACACCAATGAAGAAAGCAATGGAAAAGAGAGAGAGAAGGAGAGGATAGACGGCAATGGAAAAGATAAAAATTCGCCGTTTGCAAGTGACATTATGCGGAACACGTCTATTGGAGAAAGCACTTGTAGCCACTCGTTCCAGTCGAGCCAAAGTCCCATGAAGTTCCAGAGAAAGTCAGCATCTCCATACAGAAGCCAAGCATTTTTGGTGGAAGCAAGCACTTTTTTCCCTCTTCGTCTTTTCCTTCTCTCACTTTCTCTTTCACTCTCTCGTGCATTTTCTCTTTCACATTCTCTCACACTTTCTCACGCACTTTCTCTGTCACTTTCTCTCTTATCTTTTATTTGCTCTCTCTCTCTCTCTTTCGCTCCATCTCCTCCGCCGCATGTGTATGCATGAGGAGGATGGGCAAAGTGGTAGAGGACATGGAATTTATTCATCCTCCTCATCCCCTCCTCCATTTCTCTTCGTCCTCCTCCGCCTCCTCTTCCTGTGGCTCTGTACACACAACTTTTTTTCCTCGCCCATACTTCTCCTTCAAGGAATCACCCAAGAGTTGTTGAAGGTTCCACTTCACTTGCAATTTTTTTTCTCCTTCTCTTCCCTCTCCATGCCGTCCGCAACTTTCTCCTCCTCCTTTTTATTTGGTCCAGATACTTGAAATCCGTTGAGGACATTTCTGCTGGAGAAAGTTCTCAAGCTTTTCTGGTTTTTTTCAAGCTTTCAATTTTTTTAGACCTTCTGTTTTTCAATCTTCTGATTTTTCTTTTGCAGGTCGTTTCATTGGAACTTTTTTTGCAGTGGCTTCTTTCATTTTAGTTATGTTTCTTTTTATGCTTCATTTGTTCATTTTCTACGTTTTCGTCTACGTTTGCTTGATTTTCTAATTTTAAAAATTTTATATATTACTTTTTAAATTGCCTTTGTTTATATTGTCTGATTGTGTTTGATTTTCTTCTGATTTTTCTGATTGGAATTTTCTAATTCTAAAGTTTTACTGTTTTCAAATTTTTTTCAGCATTTTTTATTTCCAATTATTACATGCGTTACCTTTGACAACATTTACGATTGTAGGTAATTTAGTTTTAAAATTTTGAGGAGGATTCCAGCCCATGCATTTAACGGCCATTTGGTGGTTTCCTCTCCGAACCGCCTAAATCGCCCCAAAACCAGTCTTATTTCCTTTTTGGCCATTCTGGGTGGCTTTTATTTTGTACAAAAGCCATTAAAGTGGTATGATAGTGAACTGAAGTTTTTTATTCCCAAAATGGACCGCACGTGACTTTCTCTATTTCAAAATAGCCTTTCCCGCCCTACCAAATAACATCCGGTCTCCATATTTACAGAGAGACTCATAAAAAATGTGTGTGAATTCGTAATTCCCTTGAGAGTCACGCTTCCTTTGCTTTCTCCGAATTTCACCAAATTTTTTCCTTCCGTCACGGAGAAAATGGAGCTCACGCACAAAGTCTCCCTTTTTTTCTTCATCTCATTCCCTCTCGGAATATTCTTTATTAAATTCTTATACATTCCCTCATCTGCAATGTCATATTCAGGGAAGGGAGGGGCAGTACCAAAAAATGCGAATGGCAAAAGAAAGGGAAATTCTCGAATCACGCGTCACCCCTCACATTTTTTTATGCTGACAAAATATATTAATTTCATACTCCAACCTCCTTCAGCACAAGCTTCTGATTCTGGGCCTTTGTGCCCCCAATGCGAGGGTGATTATGTGTACTATCATCATTTCTGATTATGAGAGAAGGGGAATTATTAAAAAAGAAATCAGGCATGTGAGGAAATCTCCCGGATTCAAATAAACTTTTCTCATTTCAGCCCGTTTTTCATTAACGGAAGGGTCCCATTTATTCCTGGAATAATTCCATATCACGTTCCTGGGACCGAAGACTAAATTCCTGGGTGAGGTACGTGTAAGAGCAAGAGGCTGGTGGGACAAATGTGTATATAGAGGAAGAAAGGACGATGGCTGGGATAGAGACGAAGATACTCAAGTGGAAACGGAGAAAAGCGAGATCAACAAGGGGGGAGAGCATACAAAAATTACGAAGCCGATGAAAAAAAGAAATGCAGTGGAAGAATACAAGGCAAGTCAGAAGCTAAAGAAATAGATACAGTCGCAGGGAACAGAAAAATAAAACAGGTGAAAGCAAGAGTAAGGGAATGGCAAAGAAAAAAAAGCAGAAGAAAAAGACAAGGAGTACAATAGAGATACGTAGAAGAGAAAATGGAAAGAGAACGGAAGAAATATAGAAATGGAGAAAGGCTAATGTCGCAGGGAGATACTCAGAAAAATATAAGGCAGCATATGATGCAAGAAAACGCTAGAAGATAAGCAACGTCGGCAAACAAATGCCAAAGACCCGCAGACAAATAAGTCAGAAAATAATAAGGAAATTTATAGTAACTCAGAAGAAAAAACTAGAAATGGTAACAAACATAACAAATCAGACGCAAGAAATACAAAAGAACACGAAAATAATAGAAAATCAAAATAGGACAGCAAAAGCAAATAAAGAAACTCAGAAGGGAAAACTTGAAAATCAAATGCAATTTTTAAAAAATCGGAAGAGAAAACTATAGAACAGTAATCGAAATTAATAAAATATGAAACAATAAACACACAAAGTCAGAAGAGAAAACAATCAAAAATAATAGAAAATCAGCGGATATAAAAAGAAATCAGGAGAGAAAAAACAAATAAACATACAAAACCGAAAAATAGAAAACCTGAAAAATAAATAAAATTCCAGAAAAAAAAGGAAAACTAGAAAAATAAACAAAATTCCAGAAAAAAAAGGAAAACCAGAAAAATAAATGAAATTCCAGAAAAAAAGAAAGCCAGAAAAAAAATGCAATTCCAGAAGAGCAAAATTGAAAACCGGAGAAAACAAACTCGAATGCAGAAGAGCAAAATTAAAAACCGGCAAAAACAAACGCAAATGCAGATAAGCAAAACAGAAAGCCAGAAAAAAACTAACGTAAATGCAGAAGAGACAAACCGAGAGTCTGAATTAAAAAGATGGACAGATAAGAAATAACACCGATAGACAGAAAGGGAAGAAAGAACGAGACGCAAGAAATATAGAACAGAGTAATAAAGATAGGGGTAATGATACCAACGTGTATTTAATGTAAATATTAGAGAGAAATCCAAGGATACACGTGGAAAAAGTTTGGAAACGAGACATGGATAACGGCCTAATATTGCAAAAACAACCCGGCACAAGAAACTGGGATAGAAATTCTAATTAATACGTGTGGCAGAGTTTGGATGACAAAAGGCCGGAGAGAGTAAGAAATGGACAGAACAGAAATAGACGACGATAAGAAGTGTCAGAAAATGTCAGGTGGAGATGTGACGAAAAAAGGGAGAAACCAGACGGGAAGAAAAGGAATAACAAGTCGAATAAAACTACCTAAAAAACGTAGAAAACGTGTCAGGAAAATATACACTGAAAAGGCCCAGTCACTTGGAGCGAGGTCTCAATTAAGGAATACGTGGAAGATCGAGGAACGGGAATGCGTTGGGGGAAATTGGATGCACAAGGTCCCGGAATTTTATTAGGGCCTCAGGCCATAAGGAAATGGAGAAAAGGGAGAAAGGCAGTGGCTGGAGATGATAAGGGAAATCATTTTATTTCCTCCTCGTATTACACACAGCCAGAAATATACCCAGTGACGTTCACACGTTTTTCTCCAGGCCTTTAACGCCTTCTTTAAGAAGCAGAAAAAGACCAAAAATATTCCCTAAAGTGATTCCTTAATATAAAAAATGCGAGAAAAGATGGTGAAAGTACAAATTTTCCTGGCGCAGAAATGTACAGCAAAACTAGTAAACGTTCGTCTGTTCACAGTGAAAAAATAAGTATTATTAAAAGGCCAATAAAGGGGTTAAATGATTTTGTAAGATTGAAATAATACACAACAAAAACAATTATCAGAATAGTAATAAAATGGTAAACGACATGGCAAGAAAACAATCAGAGAATATCTTGAAGAGTGAAAGTATAGCCAGCTAAAAACAAAGAAACGCCGTCCGAAAGTGTGGAGAAAGTTCCTAGAATGGTGAGTTTGATGGGCGCAATTATCATTAGAAGAAACAAGTTGCTGAGAGCAATCCAAACCGTCGTTAAACTCGCATTTCCGCCGCCAAAAAAAAAACTTTCTCGTCTTCTCAAACTCCATGAGAAATAACAAAAGAAAGTCGGGGGAGATAATGGCCAAGACTTTCTCCACGAAACACCCACAGAAACAACTTTGGGCATGTTTTGTCTATCCCAAGAATCCAGATGGGAGTGTGTCGGACGGGGGAAATCCTGGACGAAGACAAAGAAAGTGGGCAACCGAAAGTGCTGGGAGGGGATGCTCTTGAGACAACAAATGAGACTAGGTTACAATTAGAGGGAAAGTATAGGGGAAAGCATTGGATGGGGAAAGTGAATGGTGTAAAATGGCAAAGTGGGTATCAATGATACAAAGGAAACAGGCTTAATTAAAACTAGGGGGGGGGAAATCAAAAGAACGAACAAAGAAAGTCCAAATTATAATAACAAATCCGATATGCAGTCGACTCTCGCTATAACAGCACCCTGTAAAGCATCAAATTTTGCTTGTTACAGCGAAAAACTGTTGTAGAGAGCAGACATTTCTATGTTAGCAATTGGAGAAAGTTTTTGAGGGGAACATTTTTTGCTGCTGCTATAGTGAGAGTACTGTTATAAAGGTGACTGTTATAGAGGGAGTCGACTGTAAACCGAAACTAGGTATTACAAATATCAGTCAAAACCTCAGACGACAGCAAAGACCAAAGAGATGCTAAAAAAAGAACAACAATGTGATTAAATGAATTAGAGATTTCTTGCAGGAATTACGAAGGTGAAAGTACTATATATAGGTCTTATAAGACCAAATACGTCAATCAAGCTATGCAAGAGGCAATTATAAAAAAAAGATAGTTAAGCAATTTTCATGTGAAAAATTAATTCACAAAGAAAATAGGACGAAATTATTAACAAAAATAGAATAGCCAATAGAAGCAAAGAATGATTTAAAAATTGAAAGCAAACAAAGAGAAAGCAAAAAGAGAAAAAAGGGAGAAAGAGACAGGAGAAAACAAATAAGAGAAAACAAAAACGAAAAACAAAAAAGAGAAAGCACAAAGAAATAACAAAAAAGGGAGAGCAAAAAGAAATAACAAAAAACGGAGAGCAAAAAGAAATAACAAAAAACGGAGAGCAAAAAGAAATAACAAAAAACGGAGAGCAAAAAGAAATAACAAAAAAGGGAGAGACGTAGACATTTGTATTTTCGGAAACGACTTTTGGCTCTAGCGGGGTAAAAAACAGCTGAATTTATCTAAATGAAATTCCTGTCTTGCGAGTCCATTTATAATGGTAAAATATATTCCCAAAGACTTTCCCCAATTGTGGACATACTAATTTCTGTTTATTAATATGGATTTGCAGCTAAGAAAATGTACTGATCCATTCGTCACATTATAGAGAAAGTCGGCCATAATTAGAGAAAGTCAGTAAATGGAAAGGGTGAAAGAATAAAAATTACATCAACCATATAGACTTACATCCAAATTAATGAAGAAGGTTACCCAAAATCGGTGAATGTAGAAACAATGTGCTTCACTCGCTCTGCAAACAACAATGGATAGGGTGGAAGAAGCCACGGTGTGAAAATCCAAACTTCCCCTTTTATCCTTTCATCTTTACTGCGGCCCTGTCTCCATATTCCGCTAACAAACTCCTCACAAAGAGAAAGTACAACTTTATCCACACAGGAAAATTCTCTTGCCATGCTTTCTCTTGATGCTTTCACTGGATGCAAAAAGGAAGCTTCATTGGTGGGAAGTCACGTAAACAAAATGGTGGGATGAAGGCAATTTTTTTTTTACTAGACTTTCTCTTCCCAAAAAGTCAATGGTGAGATAAAGTTGAACAAAGTACTTTCTCTGGCCTTTGTTTAAGGGAAGGAAATTTAAGGGAAAAGTACTGGAGATTTTGTATTTTCCCCTCAAGAGAGCATGGGCCTTCACACTAAACACAATTAATTGAGTTTCCTTTGGTCTCCCCTGAGAATTTACGTGTTCCGGGGCAATTAAATCTGCCCGCGGTAACTTTTTGGAGCAAAAACACTTTCTATTCTTTTGTTTCGACTTTCTCGTGGCAATGTTTAACATTTCCTTCGTCCGGAAACGCTCTGTCGTGGTGCGCTTCATTTTAGTGTGGCAAGATATGCTTGTTGTCAATTACGAAATATTTTGGGAGGGATTTTTCAAGCTGAAAATTTGATTTGATTTCACAGAAAATAATTAAGGCCCGTAGAATTTCTTTATTATGTAGGCAGTACAATTACATCTCTGGTGAAGTTCAAAGGAAAGTATTTTTTGTCGATTGCAATATTACTTCCAGATTACTGTCTCTTGTTCTTGAAAACTTTTACATTATTTCCTCGATTGCTTTCTCTTTTGTTGATAACTTTATGTCTGTCATTGTTCATATTTATTGATTTTGTAATCTCTTGTTTTCTTCCTTTCTAAAAACTTTCTTTTTGCCTTTTCATTTCCTTCATCAATAGCTTTCTTTTTTGTATTTCAGTTTCTTCATTATTTTAGTTTCGCTTGCTGCGTCTACTTTTCTATTGGTAACTTTCTCCTACCGTTTACTTTGTTGACTTTTCCCTTTTGCCTCTGATTATTTAATACCTACTTTCGTTTCAGGATAGCATCGTACGTCAAAGGTTTTCTCTACGCTTTATTTTGTTACTTAGACAAGTTTATCCTTGCTTCAACTGCTTTCGCTCGTACTTACACTGTTGTCCTACTTATGACCGCACAGCTTTAGTTTTGGCGTCTCTTGTAGTTTTCCAAACAACTTTCTCCCTTTGTTTCTCTATTCTTCCCTTTGAAGTTATTTTGTGCTCCGGACTTTCTCTTGGATTTAGTGACCTTTGACTTTATTTTTTCCGTTGATTTTATAGTATCATGTATATACATGTGTAGGCTCTGTCTGCTGCTGTGATTTCTCTTTTGGCATTTGTACTCTATTTGTTGATAATTTACACTATCCAATATTTTTGAATTACTCCATACACGTATTTTATCGTTTTTGCTGATAAATTACTCTTTATAAATTCATTTTTACTATTTTTGTGGATAATTCTTTCTATGAGCATTTCTATATGTATACTGACAACTGAATCTGTATGCATTTTAAACATTTTGCTGATAACTTTCTCTGCATACACATTTTCAAAACTACTGATATCTTTCTCTGTACTTTAGAAACATTGCTGCTTCTTTCTCTTTATGCATCTTGATGCATCTTTCTCTGTACGCATTTTAGAAATGTTGCTGATGCATATCTTCATCTGTATGCATGGTAAAAATTTCGCTGATAACTTTCTCTTTACGCATTTATATCTGGTGTTAAGAGCTTTCGCCTTGCGCTTTTCTATACCTTTATTCAGCACTTTCTCTTTAAAAATTTATATATGGGATTAAGTGCTTTCCTTATGCGCATTTTTATGTTTTTATTGGGAACTTTCTCTTCACGCATTTTTATTATTTTATTGAGAACTCTCTGTACGCATTTGTATAATTTTTGCTGATACTTGTCTCTGTACGAATTTTTATCCTTATTTATTAAAACTTTCTCCTAGCCTTAAAAATTGTCTGAATGTTTTCCTCTTTGCCTTCTACAATATTCATCTGGTCTTTCATCTCCACTTGCTCTTGTTTGTCCCCACAACTTCCCCGGGTTTTGTCCCATCTACTTTCCCCTGGCCAAGTGCATTACCAGCATGATCACAGGAAGACGATATAGTACCTTTACAAGAATATAAGAGGGTACTGGAGACATCCTGGAGAATAATTGCTGGAGAAGACATTCAGGTGCTTCCCCTTCCCTTTTCGTGCTTCCCTTTTTTTCAAGGAGAAAGAGCAAATAATTCTCGGTGGGGTAAGAAAGCCAAAAGAATTCCCCCGGAATTTTTTTTCTGATCATATCTACTCTCCATTTATTCCCTTCACACGCACAATATTCTCTTCCCTCTCGTGTGTAGAACGTGTTTCCTCGGAAGTTTCCTCTTCATACCCCAACATGCTTCCTCTCCTTGTCTCATATTTTATGGAGAATAACCACCTAGAAAAAACGGTCCAAAAAAAAAAATACTCGCCCGTGCCAAGAAGGAGAGTCAACTTTTCATGTGTGCTCAGCAGAAAAAAATGTACTTTCTCCTTTTCCCCACTCCTCTCCATCAAAATATGAGCTCCTTTCATCATCCCTCACTTCCGCTGCCGGCACCAGATGCTCTTAAAGAGGCTCATTTACTATATTTCCCCACTTTCTCCCATCCCAGATTTCCTTCAGAAACAATTTCCCCTTACTTTCCTTTTTCCTTTATTTTTGCATAATTATCATACTGAAAATCTCCACAATTTTTGCGTAACTTTCCCGCTAATTGTGAACTAGCAAAGTAATTAACTGGTGTAATTAAAAGTGAAAAGCAAGTCATGGCGTTGGATCTCCAGGAGTTGAGATGGCTCTAGGCTCTTCATTAAATCCGACATAACTTTCCGGGGGGAAATGTTAGCGGAAAAAAAGGTCATCAAAAAAAGAGAAAGCGGGCTACTGAAACAACAACTGGAGAAACGTCAAGTAAGTGGTTCGGGGGAAAATGGAGAAAAGTCCCCGGAAGCAAATAATTGCGTGGTAGGAGATTGAGATTAGCAAAAGGTCTACCGGCAGAAGAGAATCAAAGGCTTTTAAGAACAAGAAAAGAACCTGAAAACAAGACATATCAAAGTGTCTTGAGGCGGGAGAAAACAAAAATAAAGGGCATGAGTAAAAGCCCGATCAAAGGGCCCCTTCGGGGGGAATACCGAGAAAACACTAAGAAAATACTGAGAAAATTCTTTAACCTACTAATACATACCACTGGATAAAAAGTAAAAGGAGAAATTGTAGGCAGGGAAAAAACTGAGAACAGCCCATTCAATTCTGTCCAAAGAACAAAATTATTTTTCCCTCTTAAATCAACAATGGATGATTTCAGCCTCAAGCAAATTGTTGCGGTTCAGACGATTTTCTGTAGATTGCTATACAGAGTGTGCCGAAATGGGAAACGCTTACTAGCATGCATGCATATACATACATACTTCAGCAATGGGACAAAAATAGAAAATCGAGAAAAACGAGTATCAAAAGGAAAACGAGCCAAATTAGTAGAGGGAGAGAAAAAGGAGCAACAGGAAAGAGAGAGAAAAAAGAGCAAAAGGAAAACGAGAGAGAAAACGGGAGAAAAGGAAAACGAGAGAGTTAGGAGGAAATAAAAAAATAGAGAAAAACAGGCAAATAGAAAAAGAGTGAGAAAAACATGCAAAGAGAAAAAGAAAGATAAAAGATGCCAAAGGAAAAAGAGAAGGAAAAAGAGGCAGAAGGAAAGGGAGAGAAAAAAGGAGCAAAAAAGGGAGAGAAAAGGAGACGAAGAGCCCAAAGGAAAACGACAGAGAAAAAGGCAAACAGAAAAAGAGAGATAAAAAGATACCAAACAAAAACGATTGACAAAAGGAGGCAAAAGGAAAGGGAGAGAAAAAAAGCAGTAACAAAAGGGAGAGAAAAACGAACAAAAGGAAAAAGAGAGTAAAAGAGCCAAAAGAAAAACAAGGAGCAGAAAGAGGACGTGAGAATAATCAGGAGCAAAATTAAAAAAGAGAGAAGGAAGAAGAGCAATAGAAAAATAGACAACACGGAAAGAAAAACTAATAAAAGTAAAAAAAAAAAAAAAGAGAAAAAAGAGAAAAAAGCAAGGAATAAAGAGGCTATGAGAAAGAAAAAGGAAAATAATGGGACGACAGAAAACAAGAAGGAAACGGAAGGAAATTAAAGGAGAAACAAACAAGAGAAAGTAGATCAATAGGAGGAGCAAAATGGAAAAAAAGGAACAGCAGAAAAAGAGAGAGAAATGGCAAAGAAAAATAAAAGGAAGCGTAATAGAGAAAGAAAAAATAAAGAAACGTCCCAATCTTGACAAAAGAGACAAAATTTGCCTACAATCAACCACCAAATCAGCTGGATTTTGAACAAATGTTGTGATTGGCCTCTCCCGTATAGTGATTACCGCCAATGGCATCACATCGATCCCATCTGCTGATTGACTTATCTCCCTTATTACAGGAATAAACTCAAACAGAGACAAGGAGAAAGTTCCAAAGAAAGTTTGGAAATACCCAACAGACAGATGGGAAGTTTTTTTTGGTCAGATTGCTTCAAATGGGAAACTCCCCATGCCCAAATAAGTCATGCAATGAAAAGCCCCGGAAAGTTATATCAGTTCGCTCAATGAACGCCGTGATACTGCTTTCTCTTTAAAGGACACGCACGCGAATATAGGCGATATTCTTTGTGCAATAGCTGATAACAATGTTTTTGGTCCTTCGAGCCGGATAGGAATTTCTTTAAGATTCTATTTTTACCTTGATACTCGTGTATACTCGATCATTTGAATTTTCAATTTCAATATTTGAAAATATACCCCATTAATGTCAAGCTAGGCTAAGGTAGGAAAACTTATATACACATGTAGATATGTAAGTATATGTAATACGTAGCATATGTATGTATCAGTGTGTATTCGTATGTACATATGCACAATCCCAGTACTTTCCCCTTCGCCGTGATTCCATCGAGAGGAAACCAAACGGATTTCTCCCATCCGATTTCTCCCCACGTGGTCCTTCGAGCCGGATGTAATTCCAGCTTTGTTTGCATGTCGTATAGACAATATGTTTGGAGTGGCCGCCCTGCAAGACCACCGGCCACCCAGAGTGATAGGGACTGTAAACTGGCCGTCTTATTTCCCCTTATTCTCGAAATGTAATCACATCTAGAGACATGCATGTGGAGGTTTCCTTCGGATTTTCTCCATCTTTCCGCAAATGGAATTCCCCTGGATTCTCCCCATCTTATGTACATGCACGGAACGTTTCCAACATTTCCTTGTCAGGGACAGGAAGAAAAATAATATTTGGATAGGGCGTGAGGAGGCGGATTGGATTACATGGAGAAGGGATTCCTTCCATTTTGGGGGAGAGACTGTAATTTGTGTGAGGGGGAAAGACAGCAAGGGAAAAATGAAGTAGCTATGCGTGGCCAGGATGTGATGGTAAATGTGGAATGGAAAAGATTTAAAAAAGGATCGTTGAGAAATTATAAAATCGGAAACATGCATTGACCATGCATAGTAGATGTACATACATAAGTGGGACATAAAAAGGAAGGAATACAGTGTAGTAAAAGGGGAAAATAAGAGGAAGAGACAAACGTATAGACAGGGGGAAATAAAGGGGAAAGGGAAATAAAAATGACAAAGTACAGAAACAGATGGACAAACGAACCAGGCAAAAAGCGGGAGATAATACAGACAAGTGCAGAGAGAAAACGAAGAAAAGTGGGGGCGGAGAAACGAAGAAAATGAAAAAATGAAAGCAGAAAGCCAAAAGACAGAGACAAACAAAAATAGCGATACATAAATGCAAAAACGAGAAATAAATGGAAATTAAGGGATAAACTAAAAATATAGATAATTACAAACAAAAGAGAAACACGTGGAAAGAAAGACATGAAAAAATAAAAGATTTAAATGCTAAACAAGGGAAAGAAATGAAAAGAAAGAGATAAACAAATCATGGAGATAAATGCAAACACGAGATACAAAAACTGTAAGCAAATATATAAACGGAGATAAATTCAAAAAAATGATAAATAATGAAGATAAACGCCAAAACAGAAACACAAAATGTCCACAAAACAGAAATGCAACGAAAGGGATAATCATATAAAATAGATAAATGCAAAAAGAGAGAAACAGAAAGTGCAAAAAAAAGAGACAAGTAATACGAAAAAGAGAAAGACAAATTGGAAATGAAGATACAACCAAATAATACAGACAAATTCAAAACAAGAGAAATATAAATGGAAAGAAAGAGATTAGTACAAAAAGGAGAAACAAAAATTGGGGAGAAAGAGATTGATACAAAAAGGAGAAACAAGAATTGGAAAGGAAAAAGGCTATATATGTATTTTAAAAAAACGACATCAAACAAAAAATAAGCTAAAAATTCAGAGAGAGTGATCTAAATAGTTGTGTCTTAGAAAGAAATATAGAGACAAATGGAGCTGAGGAAATAGCTAATAGGTAGGGAGCGCGAGAAGTTGGAGGTATCCCGATGTGAAAGGGAAAGTAACAGACAAAATGTATGTATATTAAACTACAGAAAAAATAGAAACCATAAGATATATAAAGGAAAATAAATCGACAAGGCAAGGAGAGAGAAAAAGATTGAGAGAGAGGAGAGAAACCGAGACAAGGCGAACAAAATTCTGGGAAGTGAGTGCGCAGGATGTCTGTGAAATGTCCCTTGTAGTCAATGCCCAATGTCAGGGAATTGCATTTGAATTTGTGGGAATAAAGCCCACCAATTTACATGGCTGTCAATCACCCTGACAACGACGACTTCACTTTCTCTCTCTCTCTCTTTCTCTCTCTTTCTCTCTCTCCCTTTCTCTCTCTCTC
>JAQGBT010001270.1:0-34010 GCA_034698585.1 Disparrhopalites patrizii
CTCTCTTTCTCTCTCTTTCTCTCTCTTTCTCTCTCTCTTTCTCTCTTGCGTTGGCTTCGTGGCTCTCATACTTTCTCTCTGTCATACTTTGTTTCTCTGTATCTTCTCCCAGCTCAATCTGAGAGGTTGATGACGGTGAAAACTTGAAAACAGTATCTATCGGATGACTGACTTTGTTCCATCCAAATTTTTCCCCTTTCCGAGGGTTTTCCTTCCCCTTCTCCTCCGCCTCGTCCTCCTCTTTCAGTTTCCGTTTGACAAAAGGCTCTCTCCCGTGAGAAATGGAGGTGAAGGAAAATTAAGAAAATGAAAGACCAAAACACATAAGTAACCTGAGAGAAGGAGACGAAGCGGAAGTTGAGAAATGTCAAGAGAGAGAGAGAGAGAGAGAGAGAAAATAGAATATATATAGAGATAGAGGGAAGACAAGCAAAAGAAAATCTTGGAACGGAGATAGAGCGGAAGAGTAGAGGAAGAAAGGAAGATGTTGGAGAAAGCAAAAAAAAAGTAGAAGGAAGAAAAGTTAGAAAATATCAACACAAGTTTATGACTTGCCTTGATTCCCCTTTATCTTTGCTTTAGTCCCCAACCATCCATCCCCATCCTCTTCGTCTCTCCTGGATTTGCCTGGTTGCTTCTTCGATTTCTTTTTTTTATCCCTTCCACATGAGCTCATCAATGTGTGAGCAATAGAAGGGAAGTGCAGGCACATTCACATACGTTCTCTTCACTTCCCCCGCAAGGGATCGAGGAGGTTGTAAAATAAATACATCATTCGTTCAACACGAAAGTTGGGTAGCTTCAGCAGAGAATAAATCCTCCAGGTTTTATATCCCCGCCGTTATGTTTCCTTTAAATTGTCCAAACATACAGATACCGGCCACTAAAGCTTTTTATTTCATCTGGATATATACAGGAAAATTAATAGCGTACAGAAATAAATTCCCAAAATATATATTTTACTTAGAAAGTTTTCTCAAAATTTGGTTTTTTGCATAATTAAGTCACATTTATGCAGGGGCATATTATTATGATTGTTATTTATGCAGAATATTGACCAAAATCAAAGATTCTTTGGACCCAAATTTCTTTACAATTTACCATACCATCAACTGTCTCCGGTCCTCAATCGGATTTAACACCACATAGATTATTGTATTCCAAATGGTAACATTAATGTATGTAGAATTCCCGCTATAGCTCTTTCCCGTCAAATGAAAATATAAGGGTTTACATCTGGGTCGTAGCTATTCATTTTAAATGTCTTTGATTTTTTCTCCTCACTTTTTTCCATTTTCTCCAGTAAAAAACAAACAAAAAAATCTTTTTTGTCAACCATTTCCCTCTTTGTCCCAACTGACAAGGGATTCACACATACACTGGAGGGTCGTAACACGAGCCGGAGGAGGGGAAGGGAAAAAAGCGTAGAAGTAACTATGTAACAACAAGTTGCTTCCCTTTCAAGCATATCCTATGTGCCTGTGGGAATAATAATAACAATATTATTATTATTATTATTATTATTAATAACACGTTTTTATTTCATTCCCTCCAACTCCTCCTCAGTCTCTCCCCGGAATAAGGAGCAGGCCCTTGTACAACGAAGTTAGTCTTTAGAAAGCTTAATGGATGCATTATGTGAGACATTTTAGAAGACAAGACGGTTGTTTGGGAGGGAAACTTTTTCTCAAAATCTCCATCTTTTCCCCTCTTCTTCCTCCTGGCTCCTTTGAGGGGTATATGGGAGGGGGAAAAAAGGATCACCATAAGTAACTACTGAAGGAGAAAAACCTGCATGATGGATAAGATTCTAAGAGCACTATTCTTCTCCCTTGTGTTAAGGCACTCGTTACACTGGTCCCATTCATATACATCATTTCTCTCTCTCTCTTTCTCTTTCTTCCATGTTACTCCTTTTCTTCCATCTGTAAAAAAAAAAAGGATTTTTGGTCCTATAGGTACATAAATAGATCTTACTTGTACTTATATTCAAAGAATTTACACCCAAAAACTCTTTTCTCCTCCACTACACAATGTAGCATTCTCTGCTGTTTCCTCCATTTCGGTCAAGAAAGCGGAGAAAGTCCCAATTCTCCTATACATTATACTTTTGTGTCTTTAAAAAGAGGATGAAAAACGGAGGGAAACGAGTGAGAGAAAGAGAGAGAGAATGTGTCTGAATGTGTGTGTTAATATTTTTTCCGTCATGGGAATTTCTTCCAAGTTTTTACCATCCAGCCCTGTTGTTTATGCAGTCGGTTAGTTTTTGGGAGTTTTTTTATTTATTTATTAGTTTTGTACATGTAACTCCGTCTTCCCTTCTCTCCCTCACTCCCTTTGCTCTCTGTGACTTGCAAACTTTTTTTTTCTCCTTTGTCTTTATCTTCATCTCACTACCACCATTGCAGGGGGCAAGTGCATATATTGTAGGATGTTTTTTTGTTTTGTTTTTCTTTCCCTATACGTATACCTCCAGCATGTGTAGGGACAGGGAGAGCTCTGGCTCTATAGCATGTGTTAGTGATGGAAGGTTTACGTTTTTTTTTGTCGGGAAGGAAAGGAAAGACGTTCCTGTTTTAGTCGGCACAAGAGGAACAGAATGTTAGTTTTTCTCCATGTCTTTTGAAAGGGAAAGACTCTGACTTTTTGAGATAGGAGGGAGATGGAAGCGGGAGGGGAATTTTCCCTCTCACATCCTTCACAACTTCCGACTCATCTTCAAAAACGGTTTATAGGGAAAAGAAAGAATCTTTCTCCGTCTCTCTCTCTCGCTCTCTCTTTCTCTCCGTTCCCTCTGCTTTCACTTTTCAAAACCTGTTTATTTTATTCCTCCATTTCCATGTATGTTTTTGGAGATTCCACTGTAAATTTATTTTTTCCTTCCGAGTCTTCTTACCATCCCACTCTACATTCGCATCTCCCTATATTCTCGTTCCTTTGCTCTCTTCTCCATTTTTTGTTGTTCTTTTCTCCTTGGCTTTCACAATCTCTTTGTCCCGTTCTTTTTCTCTTTAACTCCATCAGCACTGCTTTCTCCTTCTCTCTAACTCTTCTCTTTGTCTCTTCCTTCTCTTCTCTTCCCTCTCCTCCCATTTTTATCCCTTTCATAAACTCCTCTCTCCTTATTTCCTCTCTCTCTCTCTCTCTCTCTCTCTCATCTCACTCTTTCCCTCCAGCCATGATCCTTTTGTCCACGCACTTCTCACAACGTCCTTGCTTCCTCTCACATTATTTCAGACTGTCCAATTAAGCCACACTCCTTGCACTCTGTCTTAACCGCGCCTCCTACTCTTTCCCTCACCATGTACGGTACTATATACCATCTCCCGTATGGAGATTTGTCAGAACAATGTCTCTCCTCGGAATCTCACTTCATCTCTTTCATCCAAGAGCATTCTCTTCCTGGAGACTCTTCATGCAGTCCTTCCTTTGTCTCTGTACATTTGTCTCAGGCAATGTCCTTCTACGCCTTTCCTTGTTGTACTACATCCTCGTACAAGCCCGGCGAAATGGTGGGTTGAAGGGAAAATAAAAGGCGAGCATTCATGAATGACGGCATTACCTGTGAAAGTGTGTTTGCTGGAGGGTTGAATCAAAATGAACATGAGTATGTGAGAGAGAGCGAGAGAGAGCGAGAGAGTGAGAGAGAGAGCGAGAGAGAGAGTGTGTGTGAGAGAGAGAGAGTGAGAGAGAGAGCGAGAGAGAGAGTGTGTGTGAGAGAGAGAGTGAGAGAGAGATGGAAAAGAACGTTTCCTTTCCGCGAAGATAGGAATTGAAAAGCTTTTCACTTCCTCTGTGTAACATGTGATTCACTCAAGAGATATGTCATTATTGGTCGTCTCTCTTCAATTGTTTGCTCTCCCTCTTTCTCTCCCGACAAGGAGAACCATTACTCTTCCCCTTCTCCCTGTGTAACCCAGGGACGTATGAGGGAAAGAGGGAGGAGGGGAAAGCTTTAATATGTAATGGAAAATTTTGTCATTTCCTTTCCTTCTAATTTCTTTCACAATTTCCTCCACTTCTCATGTGCCTTCCGTAGGTATAAGGGACGTTTGTGGGGAAAGCCCAGAGATATGTATTTTATTTCAGGAGTCATTCCACGAAGAGGAGAGAATCTCCTAAAGAGATGGAGGGAGAAATGGAGGTAGAAAGAAGAGGGGAGTTTTTAGTCTAGGCAAAGGCTTGGTTCTCTTCTCTTTGTAACCTTTGAATGAAGCTCCCAGTGCCACATTTCGCTTTTTTCCCCTTGTAATTCTACCAAATTCCTTGCCAAGGCTTGCTCTCTTTCTTTCTCTCTCTCTCCTTCTCATTCTCTGGTTAACTGAGATAGGAGTTTTTGAAAGGCATTGAGAAGGAAGAGACGGGGGAATAAATACCATTCTGAATTGAAAAGTCAGATTCTGACACTTTCCCCCTCTAACATGATCTCTCCCTGTGCTACGGGTGGTTAAGCCTTACTACGGCACCTGCTACCTCCTCTACAACTATGGCAGTTTTGAACTGAAATCACAACTTGGTAAATATCTCTGGTAGTTTATTTTCCATTTTATTTTGTAATAAAAAAAAAAAGAAAACAGCTAGAGAAGGGAAAGAAGGAAAAGTCTTGGCAAGGTTTGCGGAAAGTAATTTTTTTTTCTCCTGGTAGATGTTACTACAATGGTTACCTTTTCTTCTGCTTGGGCGTCAAAGGGGAAAGTGCCAGGGGAAAGTCATAGCCTTGGGTTCCTTTTTTTTTTGGCATTCGTTATAGTATGAGAGGGCAACGTATTTTCCCCCGACTTTCTTTCCTCTCCTTCCCTTTGATATAAGAGCAGATTGAATGAGACAGGGAACACTTGCTGTCCGGTGTAATTTACGTTTTATTCATTAAGAAAGACAGGAGTTGGATTGGAAATACGTCAATAAGGGTTTCCCTCAAGTTCCAAATCCCTCAAGACTCAAAAAAAAAAGGAAGAGGGACAGCTATAGCCTATAAAAATACTTTTTATATTATGCTATTAGTTCCACCACTAGTATTTGTAGTGGTATGGTACTACAGAGGCTATAATTAGATAATAATTGAAAATCGTGCCATTTTCCCTTGAAAAATCACGTTCGAATATACTACTTGGGAGGGAAAGCATGAGGAGAAAATAAAAATGGGGATGAGACCAACGTGTTGGGATTCTTATATTTTATCTCCCATCCATACTTTGACTTGGAGTGGAGTTGAGGAAGGAAATTAAACTTGAATTTTGAACATGTTCCCTTTGTTGACTTTTCCTTCGTCCCCGCACACAACCCCTGGCATCGTCCTAGCTAGGAAACACTAATGCGCATAAACCCATGGTCTACATGGGGAGATCAAAAGGAAGGAAGTCGCAATGTGTAACAGGCGGACAGATACTTTTCATGACGGTGGTTGTGCCTCTGGGTCACGGGGAGATTTCTAGTGAAAGAGAGAGAGAGAGAGAGAGAGAAAGAGAGAGAGACAGAGGGTGGGTAGATACTATAGAAAGTCAAATAGTAAAGACAGTTACTAGGAGGACAAGGAAGGGTGCCAGAGAGGGGAAGAGACGAGAATGACGACGATGAGAGAATGAGAGGAGAGCGAAAATGACAAGGATTTTCATGCTACTTTTGTTCCCAATTCCGCAGACGTTTTTTGTACATGTATTCACAAAGACATTACAGGACTTTGCCCAGCCCTTTCCTCCACCGTCCACAATGTGATATTGGATTAGCAAACAAAAGACAATGGGAAAGTTGGGGGTTGGACTTGAATTACTTATGAGGGGTGAGTAGGACCAGGGACAGTCTCATTTAGGAGAGCATTCAACTTACGGAGAGATTCTCCTACTCATATAGGACATCGCAAAAAAGTGAACACACAAATATGGTCTGGCCCGAATACCAAGAAAGGGTCTACCGGAGGAATAGAGAGAGTAAGAGAGAGAGCGAGAGAGAGAGAGAGGAAAGGAAGAATCATCTAAACCATGAGAGAATGGGTAATAGCTATGAGAGAGAAAAAGAGGAGACAGAGGGATGGTCGCGGATTGGGGTGCGATGAAAAGAGGGCCTGAATGGCAATGATGACTTGTTGGTTTTGCGAATGTGCTATTATCAACTCTCATCAAGGTAGATTAGATTGCAGTGAGTGGTGTTGTAAACTGACAATTTTCCTCGTGGTTGCTCCCACATTTTGTTTTTCGGGGGGAGAGAGACTCACTTTTCCCTCAAGGCACATGTAATATTATCTGTGTCGTGTAGCCATTTGGATAGTGTCCTCATCTATTCTTTCTCGCTCTCCCTCTCTCTATCTCTCTCTTTCTCCCTCTTTTTCCTTTTCTCTCTCTATCTCTCTCTTTCTCCCTCTTTTTCCTTTTCTCTCTCTATCTCACTCTTTTTCTTCTTTTCCTTTTCTCTCTGTTTTTATCCTTTTCCTTGTCTCTCTCTTTCTCACTCTTTTTCTCGTTTTCCTTTTCTCTCTTTCTCTCTCTTTTTCCTTTTCTATTTCT
Source organism: Disparrhopalites patrizii (assembly GCA_034698585.1). Classification (NCBI taxonomy): domain Eukaryota; kingdom Metazoa; phylum Arthropoda; class Collembola; order Symphypleona; family Sminthuridae; genus Disparrhopalites; species Disparrhopalites patrizii. The sequence continues at coordinate 6,498 of JAQGBT010001270.1, forward strand.
CCGTTTCTCTCTCTTTCTCTCTCTTTTTCCTTTTCTCTTTCTCCGTTTCTCTCTCTTGCTCTCTCTTTCTCTCTCTTTTTCCTTGTCTCTCTCTTTCTTTTCCTTTTCTCTCTCTCTCTCTTTCCTTGCCTCTCTCTTTCTCTCTCTTTTTCTCTCTCTCTTTTTCCGTGTGTCTCTCTTTCCTTGCCCCTTTTTGTCTCTGATTTTCCCTTGCCATCTCCTTCTTTTTCTTCTCCTTCCTCCTCATAGTTTACCTGCGATTTTCTCCCCCCCCCCTCTCTCTGTCTCACTCACTCACTTTCCCCCTATCACTTGCCCTCTCTCTCTCTCTCGAGGACTCCCGCAACATAGTATTAATGCGGGTGAAAGTAGTTCTTGTGGTGCTGACGGTGAAGAAATCTTCGATAAGAAATCTAAAACCGCAAGTCGTCACCTTGATAATTGCATTTCCCTTTGTTCGTCCCTTTTCTCATTCCCTCTCAGTCTCTCCGGCTTTGCCACTCTTTCTCTCAGTTGCTCTCTCTCTCTCCCTCTCTCCCTTTCTATGGCTCCCTTTGTACCCCACTGACTTTCTACATAACCACAATAGAAGCAAATTTGGCGTTCCGACGAAAAGGATTTTTTTTTACTGGTGGTTTGTCTTGAGTTCTCAACATTCTGTGGAATTTCCTCTTTCTCCATTTAACTTACACCTCTTTTTTCCCTTACTTTTCGCTCCCTTCTCATTTTTATAGTAATTGCTCCCACACAAGCCGGGAGTAATGGGAGAGCCGTGGAGGGGCAATTTTCTTTGGGGTTGGTATGTACGCCCATGTATAGTGGGCAGAGATTGGGGCGGTGTGTGGTGCAGTGTTCGTCCCATTAATTTCTTGAAACACCCATATGCACATGGAGACACTCACGTTCATCTTTTCTTGCCACAGTTGAATGGTTTCATTTGAAATTTGCTCGTCGTCACATTTTAATGTAATTGATTTCCATTCTGAGCCCATGAGTTTTTGTGTGTACTTCTGCTACCATCCTGGACTCCAAGTCTCTCTCTCTCTCTCTTGCTCTCCCTCACCTTTTCTTGAGTCCCATGTAATTTTAACTTTTGTGGAGAATGTAAGACGACTACATAGTGACAAGTTACATGAGCTCCCATATTTTTTCCTTTGCTTTGACACCCCCCTAATTTTCTGCTACGTAGTCTATCTTTCCCCCTCCTTTTTTCTCTGCCCAAGGAAGACACATAACGCATTCAATGGGGAAAAAAGGAGGAAATTATTGAGGCGACCAAGCATTAACTATGTTAATGGAATATTTTTAGCACTACTAGTTTTCCCTTCTCTTGACACACCTTTTTGTCGACACACATATACAAACTGTAGTTACAAAATGGTTTGGGTCCACTTGTGAAACTTTTTAGGAGGAATGAAAAGCTATATTTCCATTAGAATATTTCTATTGGAGAAAATAGGTTCCCAATTTTATTGCGGATCTAGTCAAAAGTTACGTCCCCATGCGTACAGAAGTGACTAGTTTTTGTGCATAAAAGTTCGAAAAATCAAAAATAGTATGAAATGGGCGCGTTTTTTAACTCCTTGCTAAATTTTGATCAAACGCATTGGCTAGATCCGTAAAAGTAAGTTTGCCCAAAACAGATTTTTTAGATTATTGCCATTAATTTTGGGACAGACTGCACCAAGTGGAGAATATTCTACTAATTGAAGTGCAACTAATTTTATCGTTTTTATTTAAGTCATTTAGTCACGTTTGGATAGAAGAGTTCGCACACTTGGTTGAAAACAATCCTTCAGCATCGATTATCCTTACATACCTTGAACATACCTTCCGCTGACCCATTTTCCCGGTTTTTTCGTAACTCATCCTTTCAAGAAGTGCTTTCAGGACGAAATTTGCAGCGTGCTTTTTTTTGCAATACTTACATCAGTTCATTGGGACACTGTGCAAACTCGTGAAGTAGGCTTTCATGCAGAGTTTCTATAGACTCGCCGGTGTATTCTTTCTACGAATATCTGGTCTCAACTTATGTATTTTTGTCCTTCGTCAGTCTTCACAATTCCATAGTTGGGCAAACACTTGAATGGTTCTTGGGAAAAGGAACGGGACAAATGCCAGCCTATCGGCGGAAGTAGTTGAATAGGGTGCATTCTTTGAACGTTTCGGAGAAAATGAGTCACGGGTCGCGATATTTTAGCTCTTTGAGTCGCTTTTTCCCGCTTTCTCTTCTGCGCTTTCTCTCGCAAGCTTTTACTTTGATGCTGGGGACTCTTGTGCTTTCTCTTGCGGACTTTCTCTCTTGTGCTTTCTCTTGCAGACTTTCTCTCTTGCGCTTTCTCTTGAAGACTTTCTCTTGCAGACTTTCTCTTGCAGACTTTCTCTCTTGTGCTTTCTCCTGCAGACTTTCTCTCTTGTGTCCTCGAATGTCAATTATTTCTCCTTGCCGCTTTCTCTTTCGCTCTTGAATGTCTTCTCGACGTCTCTTTGTCTCGTCAATGCTTTCCCCTCGCCGATAAAAAAAAATTGTGCTCTCGCATCGCTTTGCACTGAATTTGCAAAGTATAGATTTGAGAAAATCACTTGAAACGTGAGCACATTGTCTTGTACGCAATCACTTTCGTTTTCCTATTCATCTCTCTTTCTTTCTATCCTTGTGATTTCTCTGTCTCTCATTCTTCAAACCTTTCTCTGATTCCCTTTGAAAAATGTCGTCTTCTCGTGAGTCCTAAGATCGATGAGACTGAAAGGTCAAATTGTGTGAGTATATATGTATCTATGTAGATCCAATATATACTTCGCCACTGCCACTATATTCATATAGATACGAGTAAAGCAACAAAGCACTCACTTGGTTTCTTGGTCCCGGAATAGTAGAGAAAGATTACCCCATTTAGTTTCTCCAAAATTGTTCGTAGTTAATGTGGTTGATTGATTTTATTTCCCTTGGAAAAATCTTGTCAATAACTGCTTCAAAAGAAAGACTCTGTGGAAGAAATGATTAAAAACTTGAATGCAAACCATTTTCCTCGTCCTCTGGTCCTTCTCCAAATTTAAACAACATGCGTATGTATGTCAAGACTTTCCTTTACCATCTCTCTGTGTTTGATTTTGATTTGATGACTGAATATACTTACTACTAGTACATATCCTTATACTGATAGTGTTTGTGTGCAGTAGTAATTTCCTCTCAACCTGGTGTAAATATATAACCAATATAATTTGTTTTTATGTGCAATATACGACTGATTGTTCGTCAAGAAATCTTTTGATGCAAAAACAAACAAAGCTAATTTTTTTTTACAAAACATCTCTCTGCCCATTTATTTGCAAAAGTTCTTCGCCTCGCAATATAAAAGAAAGCATTTATATTTACTTTTTGTGCGCGTTTGTTATATTTACCTATATATGTATGTATACATGGAAAAAAACATTTACATTTATTGAGCTGTCCCTAGACGCATGGAGAACTTGATGTTCCACAATTAGTTTTTTTTTTGTTGGAAAAAAATAATTTATAGACTGCATTGATATGTCTTGTATGAAGAAGAATATATTGATGTGGACATATCAATGGATTTTAAGTTCCCCAATTTGATATTTAATTTTTGTTATTGAGATTTTCTCCTTTTTGATGTTCGTTGATGTTTGTTGTTATGATCGTTTTCTTCTTTTGTTGTCATCGTGGTCTCTTCTTTTATTTACGGTGTTGGTTGTTGTTTGTTGTTGTTGTTGGTCTTGTAATGTTATGTGTGTGAATAGTGATAGAAGGGGATAATTGATGTTGTGCATTAGTTGGGTACACAATGCGGGACATAGAGTACAAATGGGCTGCCGGGCACAAGTCTATCGGGATGGCGCAAGTTCAACTGCCACAGTTCACCGTCTTGGGTCACAGACATACCCAAAGGCACGTCCTGCTCTCTACAGGTATCCACAAAAAAAAAACGGCATCTCATTCAAAATAAAAAAAAACTTTTTGTTTACCTCTTTTTTCAGCAACCCCCACCATCACGATCATTGAAAACAAAGAGTAATATTCTTTTACATATATTTACATACATATGATTTTGAAAATTATTTTAGAATCTAAAATAAATTACATATTAAAATATCCTCATAAAAATGACACATTTTAAAATGGTTTCCTCAAGAGATGGAGCATACCTCGTATGGACAATTATTTTTGATTGCCAAAGGGGAGATATGTATGTTCTTGGGGAAATATCTGAGGTATTTTTGGGTGTGGATTTCTTTCTTTTTTTGGAAGAAAAAAAAACAAAACTAAGTCCAATAAAGGATTTTGATAGTGTTTATGCATACCTTTTAAGAACATGCCACCCTTCTCTTCTTCACTTGCAAACTATATTTTTTTGTTCCTCTCTTCAATATTTTGACTGTCTTTCTCCTTTTCTGGTGGTACAATCATTGCACTGCCAAAAATAAGTACATTTTGGAAAGCGAGACACCTTTTTATCTCCTCGTATTTTTATTCCATAGCCTTTTTTGGAGCTTACTTTTACTTCCTTTGTTCACCAATTTTTGAGGGGTTTTCCAAGATTTTATGTACTTTCATCCAACTTCAAAAACTTTCACCTCAAGTTCTACGATAAATCCATTACAAAAACATTATTTTACTATTAGAATCATTTTGGGTGGAATATTTTTTCTGTTTCCATTCAAATTTTTGTACATGGAGCCAAACGTCCTATTAAGTTTTTTTTTCTATCTGGCATTATTCTGTCCATTGAAACAACCAACGCATTCTGATAGCAAAAAAAAAAAAAATTACAGGAAACTATCATTCACTCATCATTCACCACCCTTTCGTCAGGGACAAACTGATTTACCCATTTACCAGGAGTTTTTTGCACACAAATTAGCAACTTACAGGGAAAAACAATTAGTATAGAATTTTTTTTTCGGAAGAAAAAAAGTATTTACCAAATAAGTATACGAAAAAATGACTGCCTCGTGAAGATAACTGCAATTAGAGCAGGAAAGCAGTGCTTGTTGCCACTTTTTTATTTTCTTCAAACGTCGTTAATTTTTTTTTTTTTGGTGACTTTTTTTTCAAACCACAACACACACACTTTTATCATGCATGCCTTTGGACTTGTACGTAACTACGAGCAAAGCGTAGAGGTACAAGGAAGAAGAAACCAAAAGCCAAAGAAAAATAATAATAATAGCAAATAATAAAAATAAAATTAAAAGCGTACGAAAAAGCTGCTGATGACATGAAACTGTTGCGTGTATGTAAATAATACGGATATTACATGATATCCAATGTGTTGTCCTTTAATTGTAGTTGCCGCCGCCATTGTATACATGTGTTTTTTTTGTGCTCTCGTGTACGTGTGCAATTTTTTTGTTTTTTTTTATCGGACTAAAAAAAATACGAATTTATTTTTGCAGACACTGTAGGAAAAATAAATCTACGGGGTCTATACCTATATACAATACTATTGGACCACAAACTCTATATATGTATGTATGTTGCGCGTGTGTTTGTTGCTGTCATTGTTATTACTGTGTCCACATGTCTATACATGCTACACACGTCCGTATAGCACATGTGTGTCTCTTTGTGCTGCTGTTGTTGTTGTGCTCTCTCTATCTCTCTGTGTACTCATGTCGTATGTGTCGTTGTTGATGATGATCTGATTGTTGTTGCTCTTGTTGTTGATGATGTTGATGATTGTTCCACAGGCGAATAAGTATTAACTTATGTAAATCCATATATATTTTTCTTAACATATATGCATATTTTCTTTTTTACATTACATGTAAGTTGTGAGAAAAAAAAATCATATACCGCGTATTTTTTGGTGAGTGAGCTATATTGACTTGTACTTACTATCTTTTCTTTCTCTTCCTTCCTTCTGTCCAAATCTTTCTCTTCTTCAGCAAATCTTCTTCTCTGTCTCAATATTAGAATTTTTTGATTTTTATTTTTGTCTTCTTCTTTTTTTTTTTTTTGACAATCAAGTACGTGACTGTACAGATATAAAGGTTTAATCCCTTTTCCCCACTCAAACTCGAACCGGATGGAATTATTTTGGAGACATGACAAAAAAAGAGCCTTGCCTATGTAATTCCAAAAATACAAGGAATAATTTTTTAAGAGTAGTTGGCCACAATTTTTCGCGTTGCTTCTTCGATAGTGACCAAGCACAATGAACGCATTGTAGTAGAACGTGTGCGTCATTTCAGTGGCTTTCGCCGTCACTGCTAAACCTCCTTTTGAATGACGTAGGTATTTTTGTAGTACCAATGAATTCAGTTTGGTACGAACTGACTCCAGATTTGTAGTTATGGGATTCAAAAATAATTAATATTGTTTATTCACTAATTTTTTTATACATGATGGAAATGCTGGGGAAAATAATACTCTCCATTTCAAAACTCAGTCTTGCATTAATAATTAGTTTTTTCCCTGGCTGAGCCGATGGCTGGAATTTTAGCACGTTAGAAGATAGTCTGAAGATTTAATTGAGATTTAATTACATACTTTCTCCACTGGTCATTTCAAATACTAATGTGCCGGGTGATACAGTTGAGACACATTTTTAAAAAAAACGTGACAGTTTTTCCCTTCTCAAAAAGTTGTGCGCTACAAGAGACAAGTGACGCTGAATTACCCAGCAATATCCTAATCAATATACCAAATCTAAATCTAGTCTTAATCACATCCATAGCATTTGGGGGGGGCGGGGTATGACATTATATGTAATATCACGTAACATAGTAACTGATTACAGTATGAGACTATTATATGGGCCCCATTGAAGGTATAATGACATTGTCCATGACATGAGCACAAGCAATTGCTTTACTATTTATTTCTTGTATTACTATTATTGTTGTTGACCAAAAGACTAATAATAGCCGCGTACTGTGTCTTGTCCTTCTCTGCACCCTCTACGAAAAGTAGAGCTTTTGCAGAGAAAATATTTTTTATTTTTATTATTTATTTATAGAATCGATTTGCAAAAAAAAAAAAGGAAATGTACGTGCTGCAAGAAATGCGGATATGTTCTTGCTCTGATTTTATTTTGATAACAAAACCGTATGAAGTATATGTGTCTCTTGAAAAGATTTATTTTTGTTACAATAACTATTTTCTTACTGCCTTGTGACACCAACCACGGATCGAGTGGCCGCCCGCCAAGATCTTGACGATATTTGGTTGTTGGTACTAACACTGCGAATGTAATATTGTTTTTTTTTTTTCGTTATTTTTTTTTTGTTTCTTCTGAGACTCAATGAGGAGACTGTTACCACTTGTAGAGTAAACTAATTAGTATATTGTACTTATATTGAGAGATTTTATATACATATAAGATTTGAGTTGCAATTGTTTTTTTTATTTCGATACTAATTACTAGTTTCATTATTGAAAATTCAGTTTAGTATTAATTATTTTGTTTATTTTTTCCTAAAACGTTTTTTTAAGTTATGATTTTTTTCAAAGTGTATAATTTAATTAAAGATCAAGTTCGTTTCCTACAGAATTTTGTATGTACTTGAATTATACTAAAAAAAAGTAGAATTTTGAGTTACTGGGGAAAAAAAAAGAATTTCTCGTTGATCTTGTTAGATGTTGATTTTAAATTCTTCTTCTTCTCTTCCTCTTTCTTCTTCTCTTGAGCTTATTGAATTGCAAAGTTCTTGAATGCCTTGGAAAAACTTATGATTTAGTTGGCTACACAATGTCGGACATCCGGTACAAATGGGAAAAGGGACATAAGTCCGTCGGCGTCTCCCCTGACGTGTCACTCCCGCAGTTCAAAGTTCTTGGGTACAGGCAATCGGACGTGGAGATTTCCTTGACCACAGGTTAATTTCACCCGTTCACACGCTTTCAAAAAAAAAATACCTACCCCTTTTTTCATCTTACAAAAAAAAACTTAAAAAATTTCCTTCTGTTTTAATTCTTCTTCAACTTTCAAAAACTACTTCAAAATTTTCTTTATTCCTTCTTCTTTTTTCTATATATTCATCTTATATACAAAAAAAACTTCCAGTGGAGGAAACTCTGGAAAATTTTAAAAAAAATACTAACCTTATGTGATCTCTCTCTCTCTCTTTGACACGACTTTCTCTCATACAGACTTATTCAGACTTGTCTAACAACTTAACACTGTTTTTTCTCCTTCTTTTTTCTGTATAGAAACGTATTCATATAATTACTAGCAGCTTTTATATATAATATATAAATATAGAAAGTTTTTTATAACCCGCACTCTTTCCACACGTTACTTACTAATACTGACTCACTCACTCACCCACTCACTCACTTACTCACGCACTCTCTCTCTCTCTCTCACTCTTTATAATAATTTTTATAGGCACTTTGAGAGAATGCCGAGCTTGGTGAGAAACGCTCGCTCACTCACTTTCACCACTCACTCACATTTTGTACGGGAAAAAAATAATTTTTTTTTGACAACAAAAAGGTTACATAATTTCTAGAAAGACTTTCTCTTTTCGTTTTTTTACGAATGTATTTATATTTGTTAGCTCCATATTTTAATTCAGAGAAAAAAAAGACCCTATAATACAAGTCTAAAAAAACGTGTGGTTGTTCTTAAATATTTAGTATTTGAATATTTTTATCAGAAATACTACTACTACTACTACATTAGTACAAAAGTCCTCAGTCCACGTTTACTGTACTAACAATAAAACATGCACCATCTTCTTACCCCTTTCTTGGGTTTCTTTCTGTCTCATCAAAAAATCTATCTCTCTATCTATCTCTATTTTTCTCTTCGTCACATATCCTAATTTTTTTCTAATTTTTATTTTCGGCTTTCCCCTAATATGTGTACACACGTAAAGCAAACAATCTTGTACATATAAATGTTCATACATCAACCTTTACTACTATAGAATCTCACACTGTTACTAACTCTCCTTGTCTTGTTGCAAATCCTACCAAAATACTACGTGGGTTTTTTTCTATATAAACAAAAACATACAGACTTAAATTTTCTTTTATTCACATACATACCTATATGTATCTGCCACTCTCCCAAAATTCAAACCACTCAATGAGGAGAAGATATTTTATGGTAATTCTTATGGATTCCATGAAAACGTTCTAAAAGTTGGGTTTATGTTAACTGATTAGCTATCTGGGTTGGAAATCTTCTTGGCCACTTTTTTCCCCCATCATATCTTAGCTCCCATTATTTTCTCGGAAATACAACCATCTTCCTCTTAAATTTTCAAATGTGCTAGCACAGACCTTTGTTTTTGGTCCATTTTGATTCTTGAATAATTCCTTGGGAATTGTAGCAATTCAGATAATGAAGTTATGTCTGATCTTTATTTAATCTAATGTTTCTGGACAATTAAATGTCATGAGAATCAATTGTATTATTATTCGTTCCTATTTGTTTCGTTGTGACGAATTTGGTGAATTAATGGGCAAACATTCTGTATGGGAAGGGTTCAATTGAAACTAGAATTTAATGAAACACATTTTTTTAAATTAGAAAAACGTTTACTACCACAAACAAGTATTTCCGAAAGATGATACAAGTGGAGCAGATTGAGATAAAAGAATATGTAGGAAGGCTATGGAGATGTTATAATCCTTGACTGCTGAAAGGGGGCTGTTATATGCAATATATATACATATGTATATGTTTACATATGCATTCCCACACACTTTTTTATTGGTCTCATCAATTCTGATAAATCGAAAATTTGGCAATGAGGAATCTCTCTACACGTGTTTATACATAAATGCTTATTTTTTATCCTACAAACTCTTCAAATTCTCTTGTCATTGTTCTTGAGATTTTTTTTTACTCTTAATACTCTATAATTTATTCTTTTACTCTCCTTCAACTCTATATAAATATACATATGCAAACACATGCTGAGATATGAAATCCAAAATAATAATTCTCTCCAATAATATTACTATATATATATAAATATACAAAAATTTATTTTTTCTCCATTCTATAAACTCTATACATCTAGTACAAGTCTTATCATTAAAACTACTAGTAACTACCGTATATAATTATTTACGTGTATATATGTATGTACATATGTATACATCCATATGAAATCCTGTTTACAAAAAAAAAGGAAATAAATTTTTTTGAGCAGGGAATATTTTTTCCTCCTTGTATTTTATTTTTATATATTTTTTCTTAGAAAAAAGAAAATCTCTCTCTCTATATTATGTACATGTTTACTTTATACATGTGTGTATTTGTCAAAAGGAGGAGGTAAGTGGAATAATAATAATGTTTTTCGATGGTGTGATGTGATACTCTTTAGGAAATTACTCTCGCCTCGCCTGTCAAATTCAGTTCGTTCGGTCGATGGGTTACTACCTGATTCAAATATATATCCCTTCTGGACTCATCGTTGTTATCTCGTGGGTTTCCTTCTGGCTCAATAGAAATGCGACGCCCGCTCGAGTTGCTCTCGGTGTGACCACTGTAAGTGACGTGCTTCAAGGGGGGAAAAATATTTCTCCTTTCTTTTTATTCTTCCCTGATCCTTTCTCCCATTTTTTTCCTTGTCCTTTCTCCTTTTTTTTTACTGTTTTTTCTGGTCATCGTAGAAGTGGTACCCCCAGCAGTTTTTTTTGTACTATGGGTCTTAAGAGTGTACGGATCTATTTTTTCCCTTCCATTCCGTATATTATTTTTCCCTGAATTTTTCTCCAGTGTATGTCTTCGTAGTCTAAGTTTTCCGTACTTCCTCGGAGAAAGTTTCCGGTTGCCCATTGTTCCATTGTGGGAGAAAGCAGGGGTGGTGGGATTATTTGGAGCACACATTATGTACATGTACCAATGCTTCCAGGGCCACATTTTCCCTAGCTTTCTTCCCTCTTTTCAACCCTTTCACTCCTACCCACTCTCACCTCAGTCTAGAGTTCCTCATGGGCTCAAGTTCAATTTGCGAGTATCCATTTTGATACCAAGTTCAGTTTCAAGTTCAAACATTTTTATTTACACATTTATATTTAACAAATGCTTTTGAGAAATTGATTAACTATCTCGTTTATTTACATTGCCTAGTTTGGAGTTTCGATCTTTAATTCAATCCAAAACCAAGTTCGATTTGGAGTTTGTTTCTAACATTAAAAATGCCCTTTTATACACGTTGAAGTAATGAATTTAGACTTCCTCATTTATTTTCTTCCAGTTATGCTCTAATCTTATAAATCTTCAGCATATAGTTGTCTTATCTAAAAAAAGATGTGATCATATCAAGATTAGCCTCCCGAGTTTCAATTTTGGGTTCAATTTCCCATTTATTTCTATGGAGCACTAGTTAATTCCTGGTCTGTGAATTTGGAACTTGATCAGCCTAACTTGAAATTAAACATATTGCAACTTAACTTTTTAACTGACTTCAAATTTTGCCCAAATACCGACTGTTAAATTTAATTTCAAGTACAATTTCAAGTTGGAAATGAAAAAAAAGTAACCGATATGGCACTTTAACAGTCCTTCCCTATTTCTATCCTTCAATTGTTCCCCCTTCCCATTTCTATCCCAGGGATTTTGCTTATCTCCTGGTCAGATTTGCATTTCTTGTTATCCTTTTTATTCTTTTCTCCTTCTCTTCCCCCTACATATTTTCCCCATCGTATCCGGTGGCTCTCTACCTCTGTAGAGAAAGCGGATATTGAATTTCTCCATCTAACATTTTGTAGGTTCATTCTGGATTTGTTTTTTGTCCTTTATATTTTCAGTCTCCTCTTCCCTCCCCCAAAAACAATCTTCTTCCCTTCCTACAGTTTCAAATGGATTGAATATTTTATATTTATGATTCGTCCGCCGTTTTCCCATTGAAAAACATATTTTGATGGCCATTTTTAATGCACAAATCTTGCTTTGTTTCTCTATACCCGTGTTTGTCTCTCCTTTTGTTTTACAAAGGGCAATGCTCACCCTCTCCCATATACAAAATTTTGAGACTAGGATGGAAACTAAAGGAAAAAAATGTGATTTTATCCCCGTGTAGGTGTTGACGATGACAACACTTATGTCGTCCACAAACGCAGCCCTCCCCAAAATCTCGTACGTGAAATCCATAGACGTCTACCTAGGTACCTGCTTCGTCATGGTCTTCGCCTCGTTGCTAGGTAAGTAATTACTTTCTCCCATTTTCAAATCCCTTCCCACCCTTATACTTGTCATGCAAAATGTCATGAGAAGCTATTTTTAGGAGAAGCATATTGAGATATAGTCCAAGAAGTGAGAACAAAAAGGAAATACCTCCATTTGGGCCTAATTGCCACATGGAATAACCACGACTGTGTGGGTCTAAGGACATTAAATAAACATAATTCCTCCATAATGCCCCCTTCATTTCCAACCCTTTTTTTCTGGTTTTATCCATCTCTTATCTCCCTCCAGTCTTATTTTTCTCATGTCTCTCCGTTCTCTTCCGGAACAGAGATGATGTTCTTCCTGCTCTCAGCGGCCGTTACGTATACGCACATCTCATTCTCATAGACCGTTAGTAATGGCTCATTACATTTGAATCTAGAATTGTTCTTTTTGAAGATTAAAAAAAATACAAAAAAAAAAGAAGACTGTCATATACGATCGTGTGAATACTTTCTTGGAGGACTTGAAACGAATGAAAAATGGGAGGAATTAAATTAATACATTAAATTCCTCCAGTTATGAGGCGTTTCCTGGAATTTTATCATTGATCCCAAGGCATTTGAATGTTCTCAAGTGCAATGGTTGAAAAGAAAATTGCCGTTTTTTTTAAACTTTCTCTATAAAAACAGAATACAATGTAAAAAAAAAAAAGACAACGACAAAAGAGGAAATACTGGAAATGTATATTAAAGGTTTCGTATAGAAAAGTGAATAATACATTTTTTTCTCCACTGACTCTTGTCCATACACAGAGTACGCCACTGTGGGTTACATGGCGAAACGAATCCAAATGCGCAAAAATAGGTTCCTGGCTCTACAGAAAATGGCAGAGCAGAAAAAGGCTGCCATGGATCATCATGATGAGCATCACGCGAAGCAAACAGTACGATTCATCATACATCATCATCTCAATTATTATTTCTTTTCTTTCCTTACAAGCTTCTTTTATTCAGTTCTTAGTCCATAATTCTTTTTCGTTTTCCACGAAGGAATTTCAAAAAAAAAAAATTTTTTTTTTGGGGGGATAAGAAAAGAATTGAAGTAAATCAAAAGGGAGATAAAAAGGAGGGAAGCGAATAAAAATACTCTATTTTGTCGCTGGGTGGGAGTTCTACAATAAGAACAAAATATTACAAAAAAGAAAGAAAAAAATGTGGATGAAAGCAAAAGGATTCCAAGTCAGAGATTATTCAACTTGAGTTGTGTCTGTTCATCTTTAAGTTGTCTATGATTTCCTGCTTTTTGGCATTCTATTTCTGTTCCGTCTAATTCGTTTCAATTGATTTCTTACGTTCTCTTTTCGAACAAAAAAAAAAAGAAGAAAAAAATAACCTCTCGTTCTTCATCCCTTTTCTGGGGGTACTGTCACTAATCCTTTTTTCTCAAACCATTGCAATTTTATCTTGGCCATCTCTTCCACCACTTCCTCCAAATAGCCTCCCACTATTACTATGTACTATTCCTTTTCTTTCGAGGCTGGGGATGGTATGTAGTAGGTGGTTGGTTCGTAGAATTTTTTGGCTGGTTCGTGGTGGGGTGGGGTAGTTTGGCGGTGGTTGGAGAATAGATCCACTCTACTTTTTTCGTTTAATTTTTATTTTTATTTTTTTCCCTCTCCCTCTGTTTTACTACCATTGATTAGTGAGAGTATGGCCAGAACGGGGAAATGAGGGATTGGGGACCTAGAGAGGGAGAGTCCATACTTGATTTGGTGTCAAGTAGGCCGTTTTTTATTTTATAAATTATTATTCTATACCTTTTGCCTTGCATTTTTTTGTGATTCAACTTATCTAGGAGGTTCGGTTTAAGGTTCACGATCCCAAGTCGTACTCCAAAGGGGTGGGTACGCTGGAGAACACGGTCAATGGCGCTCGTGGTGGAGATGAAGAGAATCCTGCTCATCCGATCTTGCCACCCGGCAAGGACATTAACAAACTATATGGCATTACACCCTCCGACATCGATAAGTAAATACATACACTTTTCTCTCTTTTTTTCCACCCTTTCACTCACTCACTTTCTCTCCTTTCTTTCAACACGTATCACACTTGTATATATGGACGTAACATATATGGATATACTTTTATATTTCGGTGACAATCCCCTTCCTCCCCTGCATTTTCTCTCTATTTCACTCTCCTTTCTCTCCGTCTCTTCTGAGCCCATTTCCCTTTCTATCTGTGGCTTTCTCCCATCCTATCCAATGTGGATTTTCTCATTTTGTGGTGTGTTTTCCCTTTTTCTCCGTCTCTTTTTCTACCTCGCGTGTGGAAATTTCCATTTGCACAACTTTACTCGTTTTTCTCACTTTCTCTCCATTTTATTCTATATTTATTTGTTTAAGTTTCCCTCTATTTTATTCAATATTTATTTGTTTAATTTTCTCACTATTTTATTCTAAATTTATTTATTTAAGTTTCTCTCAATCTTCTCAAATCTTTCTATTGAGTTTTCCCCACTTTTCTACCTGTCCCTTTTATTTCAGTTCATTTGTTTCAATATCTTTTAGTTTTTTATCTTCCTCCGTCTTCCTACCTGTATTTTTTATTTGATGTTTGTATTTAAGTCTCTCGATTTCTCCATTTTCTCCCGCTTTCTGTCTCTTTTATTTGAATTTAAGCCTCTCTCAAGGTCTCCATTTTTTTCCTCCTTCTCCTTGTCACTTTTATTTAAGTTTATTTATTTAACTTTATTTATATAATTTTGTTTCTCGTTCATGTTTAACTCTTTCACCCTCTTTCCCTTTATTTCGTTTTCCATTTCTCTCTCTTACCTTTCTTATATTTTCTTTTTTCTCTTTCTCTCTTTCACCTTCCCTTGATTGATATTCCCTTTTCCCTCTCTCTTCTCTGTCCTTTTTCCTTTCTCTTCCTTACTTCCCATCCTTCTTTCTCTGATTCATCCTTCATTCTCTTTATTTCTCCCCTTGGATTTCTTACTTACTTTTCTCTTTTCCTACTCACATTTTCACCTGTTTTATCTCCGTTTATCTGTCCCTGGCACGCTTTATTGTCTAATATTGTATACCATTCTACCTCTCCTCTCACTTCTTCACAATACCCTGTACTTTTTCCCAGTTCTTACTATGCCCATTTTTCATTCTCCATGACTTGAGAGAGAATTGAAATTTTTTTTAAATTTTCCTACACGACTACGAAATTTTACCCTTCATCTTCGTATTTTGTGTCTCTCTAATATTTTGCGTCTCTTTTCGTACACACTTTCCCGGTCTATCTGACTGCCTTCTGCCATTTCTTCCTAACATTTCTACTTTCTCCCGATACTGTCGTTCCTCTTGCTTTTAACTTTCTTTCCCCTCTTTCCCCCTTTCACTTGTCTGGCTGTTCCCGTAATTTGCGCCTTCCCTTCCTCACTTTCTCTTGCTGTTCCTTCATCCGAGTATGTCTCACCTTTTTCTGGCTTCTCTCCCGACTTTCTCCATCCCAATCCGCCTCTCATTTCTCTCTCTCTCTCTCTCTCTCTCTCTCTCTCTTCGGCTTTCTCCTACCAATCAACTTCGCTGGCTCGAAACAGCATTTAATTTTTTTCCTCTCCCATCCCAAAGAAAAAACACTAACACTACGTTGATCTCTGCACTGTCTCTGCTTTTCTCTCTCTCTCTCTGTCCTTTTCTCTCCAAAATATATTATGGTCTATAAATCACATTTCCCTTGTGGTAACCTCACACTTTATCTCCATTCCCTCACATTTCCTCCGGTGCTACTCCTGGCCCAAATTCATGCCAGTACCTTCCCATTTATTCTTTGTGTATATCCTGGCAAGAGAGAGAGAGGAGGAGGAGGAGGAGGAAGAGTCAGAGAAAAAGGGAAAAAAACGATTACATGCCATAGGAGGATTCCGTGGCCGTAGGGACCTTTAAATGCGTAGTACCACCCAGTATTCGTCGTCGTGATATATAAAGGAAGAAAGTACCCAAGTCAACATGGCCGATAAACAAAAGTCAGGAGAGAGAATGTGCTTCACGTGCCTTAACCTCCGCTTGGTCTTTGTCCTTTAGCAGTTTACATTACAAAAGATAGGGAGAAAGCTAGAGTGGGAGAGAGCTTCTAAATGCTGGTTCTCCTAGTGAAAAATGTGCTTTTTTCCTACTGAATAACCTAGGCCAACCAAAAGAATTCCGTTTTTCTGAAGGGTATATGTAGGTATATATACATATGTAAAAATACATGGATGCTATACAAGAACTCCCCAGTTTATTCTGGATATTCTTCTCCCCATCCCGTGATTTCTCACGTATGTAATAGTGTTCCTAGTCTTCCCATTTTTTTTGGGGGGGTCCTTGACTCTTCTTCTTCGTGCCTTTGTTGATGATCTCCTACCCATATTCCTTTCATTCTCTCCTTGAATAGGCATACATATGTACGTGCGTATGTATTTGCACTTCCGTCGAAAATCTTGTCCGCCTCACCTCCCACACATTCCACATAAGCCTTCACACCTTTCCGGCGCTTGATCTCATTTCCCTTTTTCAATTTGCACTTTTTCTTCTTCCCTTTTTTTTCATGATTTTTTCCCACTCAATCTCG
This sequence comes from Disparrhopalites patrizii, assembly GCA_034698585.1. NCBI lineage: Eukaryota > Metazoa > Arthropoda > Collembola > Symphypleona > Sminthuridae > Disparrhopalites > Disparrhopalites patrizii. The sequence goes on from JAQGBT010001270.1 coordinate 23,203, forward strand.
TCTTTCTTCTCCCAAGTTGATTTTTTCACTACTGAATTCTTCATTAGTTTCCGTATTTGCTCATCCCTTCCCGGCTTCGCCGGAGATGGCTGTCTTTCTTTTCACTGTCTACCTCTTACTACTTGTGATGTCTTGTATTTTATCTTCCGTTTCCTCTGTCTCTGTCTCTCTTACCCTCTCTCTTTGTCTTTCTCTCTCTTTCTCTCTCCCTCTCTTACCTTCTTTCTTGGTCTTTCTCTCTCGTTCTGTCTCTTTCTCTCTCCCTCTCTTACCTTCTTTCTTGGTCTTTCTCTCTTTCTTTCTCTCTCTCTCCCTCTCTCTCACCCTGTTTCCCCTTTCCTCTCTCCCCATCCCTCTTTTTTTCTTTTTTTTCTTTCTCTATTCCTCTTTGTCTTCCAGTCTCGCCCTTCTTGTATCTCTTTTCCTCTTGCTCCCTCTCTCTCTCTTTTCCTCTCTGTCTCTCATTTTTCCTCTTGCTCTTTATTTCTCTCTTTTTTCCTCTTGCTTTCGCTCTTTCCCTCCTTTCCTCACTCCTTTCTTCTCTTTCTCTCTATCTTTCCTTCTCTCGTCCTCCTCTCTTTCTTTCTCAACCTTTCTTCTTTCTTTCTCTCTCAACCTCTTCACCCCTTTTGCTTTCTCCCTATTTCGCTTCTCTCTCTCTCTCTCTCTTCCTCTATTTCTCTCCACTACCTCACTTTCTCTTGTCTCCCTTTGCCCTCTATCTCTGTCTTATCACTACTGTTCTACATGGCGTGCCAAAAACATGATTACACCCATACTGGCTGAACTCTAGGTAAAACGTAAACCAGTATAACATTAGGTTATATTCATTAATTGTGTTATTGTGGATCTAAATCAACAATTTTTGTATTTGACCCGGTGAAATATTGCGTGAAATATTGCTAAAGATTCATTATTTAAAACTCTTTTAAATGTTTTACAGTTGATCTCATTTGCAGACTCACATTGTGACATTTAGTTGAATGTAGTTAATGAAGCACGTTAAATGCAAACGTTTTAATATGCATAATTATATTTGAAATTATGCGTAACGTGAAATTGTTTTTTTTCATTTGTCTACTATTCTCTGGATCTTTTTTTTAATTAGTGGCAATACCTAAATATTATGGTTGGGTTAACCGGGATTCTCTCATAAAAAGAATATGTCAGTCAGGGTGAGTTCTAATTTTGTTTGGCATGGAAAGCTGAATGTGAGGTGATGAAAAATGCGTCCAGGTAATCAGCATTATTATTCAATAAAAATCTGCAGGAAGGCTGTTTGTTTACGTGGTCGCAGCCCTTGTAACTGGGACGCAACCATGTTTTTGGGTCGCTCTAAAACTTTCATTCCAGAATTTCCATATCATCCTTTTCCTGACGTTATCCCGCGGACAAAACATATATCCAGCGCGTGATTCTCTGCATGTATTTGTTAGAATGTCATTACTTGACACAAATATCAGTTTATTTCACTACCTCGAGTTACCTTTTGACATAATTGTCCCGGAGCTATTTCCTCCCTTCCGTCTTTCCCCCCCCCCCCGGTAATTCCTTGGTAGCACGAAAGCGTTAGTGGAAGTCACTGACGACATACATATATATTTTTCTGGAAAAACAAAATAACAAAAAAACAATGACCTGCAGGTATTCCCGCGTCGTTTTTCCTGTCTGCTTTATTTGCTTCAACCTCATGTACTGGATCATCTATCTGCACATTTCCGATGTTGTAGAAGACGACCTGGTTCTCCTAGAGACTAACTAATACAAACTGACAAGTGTTAAAATTAAAAAAAAAAAATCTATCTTTTATTTACAACATTTACTACTGTGTGGTGGTGGTGGCCAGATTTTAAAAAATATAAATATGTACATATAAAAAATATATATTATGTATTTAACATAACTGTTAAAAAATCGTAACACGCATCCAAATTTACTACTCTCCCCCCTATTTAATCCAAAGAAAAAAAATTGTCAACCACTCACTTCCTACTCATTTAACTCACACAAAATATAGTTAATAATATACTCGCGCACTCCAGAAGAGACGACAATGATGGGGGGAAATATATTTATTGGGGGGGGGGAGATAAAAGAAACATTACTGGAAACATTCAATCTACGCCGGAAATTTTTTTTTGGTTTAGTGCAAGTGAAATTATTTAAAAGCCACTTTCATTCGATCAATTCAACCACAAATATCATATTTAACCATACAGGATTTTTTAACTTCAGTATGGATAAATTCACGGATATTATGGCCATTTACTCAAATGATTTGTTCTCGTGATTTCACAACATAACACAAAAATTACCTTTTTTTAAATGGCGAACCAGGAGAAAATTAGAAGATTTGACAGACAACGTTTCTTTGATACAATGCACAAATAACATCCAACTTTTTTCTCCTCTTCTCGTCAACATGAAATTTTTGAAATATTCATCGTCAACCCGGCAAAAGGCAGGAACAACCACAACCAAACGAAAATTGTTCAAGATTTATACTACGCTACATTGTACATAATTATTTCCAGTTCAAAACGTCTTTTTAGTACGCAAAAAAAAATGAACAAACTCGTCTCCCCTTTAAAAAGTGTGAGTGATCCGTGTGCAAAAACAAAGAAGTTCCAAGTGAAAAAATTTGTGCGTGTGACCTTTTTCTTTGAATGACAAAAGTTTTTACATAATTCCAAAAACAAAACCAAATTCTGTGAATTTATACATCAAAAGTGATTTTTCTCATTTTCAACCCACATCGACCGGAAATTCAGGAAATGACATCAGTAAAGACTCAAGAAAAAAATTTTTTTACAAACAATAAAAAAAAAACAAGATATGAACAACCAAACAATTCTCTTACAATTTCTTCTTACTCTACTGTTGTAGAAAATCTATCCTAAATATAATTTTATTATAGACAGCACACAAAAAGAACATTTTTTCAAAAAATTTCATGTATACACACACGCATATAATTAAAAATAAAATACATCGTCAAAAACAAAACGATTTGATTAAAAAATTTGATATATGACGGAAAAGCATTATTGTACATATATTATTATACATAAAAAAACGTAGTGTGTAGAACATTTGTTACAAAAATAGAAGAAGACAAAGAAATCTTCCTCAAAAAGTAATGTAATGGTTATATGAAAATACCAAAAAAAAGGAGAGTAACTCCAACAAGGATATTTGTAATAAGTGAAAAAATAATTATCAACAGTTTAAATAAACAAACAAACAAAATCTCATTTAAAAAAAAACAACTCGCGCTCGCCACACGTCGTAATTTATAAACCGAAAAAAAAAATCAGTGAGCACGTGAAAATGTTTTTTTTTCAAAAATAATAAGTAACAATAACTAGAACGTGCTACTTTCCTGGCCTTAAATAAAGGAAGGAAAGATGTGAAAACATATAACTAAATAAATATATATATAAACTACTAATTACGATTAAGTAATGGAGTATACCATATAATATTAATTTGTAATATAAAAATATTAAGGAGTAAAAAAAAAAGAAAAGAAAGATGACAGGATATTAAAAAAAAAGTATGTGAGAGAGCGTTCTTGCTCAAATAAAAACTTTCTCGCTCTCATCCAAACTTTTTCTGGAGGGGGAGAGAAAGTCCGTCATTGGAATAAGGAGGTTTTTTTTACAAGTAACAAAAAAAATAAAATTACATTCAAAAAAGAACACATAAACACACAGACACACAAACATAATTAATTATAATAAGGATAAACCATCTAAAAAATACAAGTTGACTTTCATAAATACTCCCAAAATATTGTATAAAAATAAATAAAATTCTTCATATAAAAAAAAATAGTGATAATAATGAGGTTGAGTGATTGAAGTAACATTATGAATGCTATACTACATACAATACATACACACATATGGACAACGTGGGATTATCTACAGGTAAGAGGATGTATGAGAGCATGTGTGTGAGGGGTGACATTTTACATTGAGAATTAACTACTTGATACCAGAGGTACTACTTTAATCGAGGAGAAAAACAAATGAACGTCATAACACCAGGTTGTTATGCTCCTCCTACCCAAATTCTTATACTTGGACGATTAATAGGTCATAAAATAATTGCTATAATATTATGATTACTCAAGTACGTCATATGGCGAAAAAGGACAACTCGTAATTGATATTTACGACAACAAGTGAGAGAAATATTCCGTGACTGATATAGCATGTACTTTACATACACACACACACAACGTCAAAAGTAATAACCGGCATACATCTTCTCATTAAGCCAATTCAGATCAGGAGGATTGAACAAAAGGTCCCTGGCAAAAAGGAAATATTTTTTGGTTTCTATTTACATACATTATAACTAACATAAACAAAGCCATTTCCTTCTTTCTGTCATAGAGCACATTCAATGTCAAATTTGCCCTCATTGAAAGGATAAGACCACACATTTTAACATCTCCGGCTATTATAGATGTCACTCATTTACGTAGGCATTATAGCATGCCATTATGGGCGTTATAGCAGATACTAACGTCTATCCAATAATATGTTTTCTTCATACTGAAGGTCCCCCGCTTTAGCAGGTTCGGATATCTAGTAGGTCTCATCCTCTTTAAAAAAAAACAAAAATCAAATGGTTGTTGATATCTCAGGAATTACAATTGTTTAACCAAAATAACTACATGTTTAGTGGTACAATACTGCTCATTACTGCTCCTCCTTGACCTTTGACTTTATATGTCATATGTACTTTTAAGGTTTCATCATCTACCAGGTCATGAATCCCATTTTTAATTGGCAATCAAAAGATTGTTTGCTACTTGATTATTCTCAGAAACAATAATAATAGCCAATATATCTATTATTGTGAGCTATTACGGATCTTCAAGTATCATCGTGGTCCAAGAATATCTTGTGACACTAATTAGCTCATTCTTTTTCGAATCTCACAGCTGCAGAAGGAATCAGAGAATAAAGGCAAGGGCATTGATGTAACAAAAAAACACATGAAAAATATTACCACCAAAACGTCTTCTGATTCCGTTAAATATGATTGTTGCCGTATCGTTCAAATATTTTGCTCATGAATGACTTTGGTAACAAGATTCACATGCACATAAGTGCTAATGCCGTGTATTTGGGGACAAAAAACTAAACAGTTACTCTTTTCCAAGCTTTTAGCAGGGGAATCAGGTCAGAGACTTATTTGTGTACAGATACATATGTATATATATAAGTATAATACGGGACATTCTTAATGGCAAACCTTGAAAGTACATATGCATACATGAGCCTAGAAAGTGTGTGTGTGCGTTTATCAAAAAGAGGAAAGCACGGAAAGTGAGAAATGTCTTCAGGCACATTCAAATATAGTGCATTCACGTCTTTGATTCCATGGAAGGACGATAATTGATATTGTTTTAATCCTTGACGCTATTCCTCCTTCCATTATTAAATCCCAAAGATTCCGCCAAATAATAGGCTGTGGAATGTAAATGAGACAAAGGGAGAGGCTACAAGAAGGGGGAATTCTTGGAAGCTTTGTTTATGGGCAAATGATTTATCTAAAGAAAAGAAGGGGACGACAATTGCCTCATTCCTTCACTTTCTCCAAAAGGACCCGATGCCTTCGCTAAAAAGGTGTCACTCTTGGTATAAACGCCAAAACAAAGTCCATATAATTTTTTTTTACCAGGAAAAGAAATGGGGTCGAGTATAGGGGAATATTTCTTAGGGGGCGTGTGCTTTAACATCATTATTCCTTTTTATTCCCCATTTCTCCAAGGGTTATTGTGATTCAAATAAGATATTTCTTGTTTCTTCTGTACATAACATTCGGGGCAATAAAAGTTTTTTTTGGGGTTTAAACCTTCCATTCACGCACACGATCAGTCAAATGTAAAGGAAATCAATCAATCACAAAACTGTCCAAGAAATGGCTGGGCGAAGAATAGGCTCAAAAAATCCGTTCAGAATGCCATCCACACACAGGCGAGATTGGGCATGGCAATAGGAAGAATGAGAATGATTTAAAACAATAAAATCGTCGTCTTTCTTTATTTCCCTCTAATTCTACCATTGTTTCTATATTTGTCGGAACACTGTTTTTGTGTTAAAATTTCATTAAATACCTTTACGATAATAAAGAAAGTTCTAGTTTCTTTTTAATATATTTAAAATTCCAACTACAACTCCTTTTTTTCTCCCTGTTTTCTCCCTTTTTTCTCTCTCTAGCAGATTTGATATGACCTGAAGAAATTCTCAAATGTACGGCATTCTTCTTCCATTAGCATAAATAGTAGTCCCAGGCACACGCACTGGCATCCTGGTCCAAACATTCCCTAGTGGTCCTTGTTGAAATAGTAAAAACAAAATCTCTTTTGCCTTTCCAGCTCCTTCTTTGGAAGAAAATTTTCTTGGAGCACGTAATGAAGGGATTTTGGTTGAAAAAAACGTCTCTATATAGTGATAATAAAACAAGTGTAAAGGGACTTTTTTTGTGTTTCGTTTGGGGGAAGTTAAAAAAGTACATAGGACCACCCCTTGTTTCCCAAAAAAAGTTGGTGCGTGCTGTTTATTATGGAAAAACTCACACCCTTTGCTTCCACGTACACACACTTTGTTCTAGGAGGAACTGAGCACTTTCAATCACGCTGTGAGCAACACATAAAAGCTTATTATAAAAACTTTTACGGTTTTCAACTACACCCAAAGGATTTCGACCTTTGCAAACTAACAAAGAAGAAAATTATGACTAAGATTTTTGTATAATCTTTTGGGGGGAAAATGAGAGAGAAGGTTTTTTTTTCTTGTTTAATTTTTTGAGTAGAAACAAGAAAGATGATAAAAAAGGGAAGGGAGAGCTTATAGGGCGATCAACAAATTCCTTTCTCTCCCTGTCTCTGTCTCACACACATGTACATAACATACACCGGGGTGGTGTAGGATTTGAGGTTATTTTTCATTGTTAATTGGTATTAAGGATTTAATACTACTAACGTACTACTACGACTACTACTTTTTTAGTACTAATAAATTCCTCGCATGCCTTAAGTATCTGGTGCCACATAGAGGTAAATTTAAAAAAATAAAAATAAATATGCATATACAAATACTGTTTTCATAAGGGGGGATATTTTTTTCTTCTGGACTTGATATACAAAAAAAAGTCAAAAAATTCTTCTCATTCTTGTAATCAGTGCATACAAAGGGAAAGGTAGCACGTTCTTTGGTAACAATAACGATTCTTTCTTCTAGGTTTACAAATACTTGCCACAGAATGTATATTTCTATAGGTATGTGTGTGTCTATCTCGTATGCTTGGAGTGAGAAGGAGCCTTTGTGAGTCAAAAAAAAAAATGAAAAGGAGAGAGAAAAGGTGTATGACTCTTACATTTTTTCTTTCTTCCACTTTTCTTTATACATATACTTACATACATTAAATGGGACAAATGGGCTGGGGGAGGGACCTTTTATTACAAGGGGTGATTGTGATTTTTTTTAGGGGGGGATAACGTGGAATAATTATTGATAGTGTTGGGGAGGATTAGTTCACCTTTCTTTGGAGGGAAGAAAATGATTATTAGACTTTTTTCGGGGAGGGGGGGGGGAGAAAGCACATAGTTATTGATAGGGGAAATTTTTGGGGGATGGGGGGATGCAATAATAAAATATTTTTTAGAGTCTCCTTCTGATACAACTTGATATCTTCATGCTTCCATGGTTACCAACTACACAAGAAAAAAAAACAATATGTGACTTCATTTCCTATTTAAATATATTTTAAAAAACAAAAAAAAAATCTGTGTGCGCATGTATGTATGTCTCGGTGTCAATGTGTGTTTTCTTCAGTGTGAGCTCTGTGTCAATGGTCATTTTCAAGGGAATAATAAGCATGGTGTGCGTGTTTCTACATGTACTTGAACGTGTACATAATATAACTTTCTCATTGCTCAGCACTTGTTATACATGATTGTAGGGGGAAAGATGGATGGAGATAGGACGAAAAATTAAAAAAAAACGTTTATCTTGTAGGTGATAGATTGGGTAATTGGGTTGTAAAATTCCAAGGAACAACCAAATTCGTACTGAGAACTTTTTACAAAGCAAAATCCCCCTTTTCATCTTTATTCAATTTTATTCTGATTCATTTGATTATTTGAATCCATTATTTAACCATTTTTAACCCATCACTTAAAGTAATCTTACAATTATACAAATGACATATGTATAATTATACATATGTCATTATATAATGCATGAAATGCATTAATGGGAAATACCCATTTATTCAGTATGGAAATTATTCCATTACAATCATTTTATTGGTTAAATTAATATTTAATTCGTAGTTAAAAATTTTGTTCGATTCTTGCACCTCTGCGATCCATAATCATTTTGGTGGGAAGGTGATCTTTTTTATTTTAGAATATTTTGATTTAGCTCCCTTTGATTCTAATGATAATTATTTTATTTTTCTGTCCCCGTATTTATAATTTATTTCCCCCTCCCCAATAACTCTCCTCACAGCCCATAGGATAAGAGTCATTATATTTTCTACCTTTTCCTTTCGTCGTATCCAGTTGAGGGCTAATAAAAAAAAAGAATCGAAAAAAGATCAGGTGATATTAGGATTACTATACACTAGTCGTAAGGTTTTATATAACAATCGATAGTGCGGAAGGGAAAAAGAACAAAAAAAAATTATTGTGTATGACATCTGATAGAAAATATTTATCCATACAATAGACTTGTACACGAGAGCACTCTTTCAAAGTTTCTTGAAAGCACGCCCACACAAAACAAGGATAAAGGGGTAAGTGACAGTTCTTAATAGGCCTTTTTTGTCTTAAAGGAAGTCATCCATTATTCTCCCCCTCAAAAACAAAAGATTGTTTTAATGATTTTCTCTAAAATACTAATACATACATATATCAGCTTTCATCAAAGCTCCTTTATTTGAATGGGAGAGGTGGAAGTATTCCTTCAGGTATCATTATAAAAGAGAAAGTTTCTTGAACAAAATAAATGCATATTTGTAGGAATATTTCCACAGCATCATTTTCACTACACTGCTACACGTTCACAACCACCAAATGTTCAAAAAAATGGTTGAAACTTTTTTTCATTTTTAATTCTTATCATTTCAACGACATTAATTTTTCTCTTTACACACACAAAAAAATACAAGGAACAAGAACAAATGCTGTATTATTAGCTACAGATTTTTTTTTGTTACACAATATCATTTCATATGATTTGACAAAAAGTACAATAATTTCCAAGGACATTGTTTCCCCCATTATTGAGTACCATCTTTGATGCTACTACTTGTACCGACACCGAAAGGCAGTAGCGATAGCAATAAGAAAATAACATATATAATGGATAAGAAAAAATTACAAACAAATGCTCATTTTATATACATACTCTCTCTCACATACTATTTGAGGAGGTTTTTTTAGTGGTAAACTCCGTAATGTTAAAGATAAGAGAAAGGACTGTATGTGTATGTGCGTGTGTATCTGTAAATGAAAAAACAGAAGAAAGTCTCAATTGTAAGAATGGTGAAACTACAATTACATACTCATTCCCACATATTATTTACTTTTTATTTTAGTATGAATTATAAAGAATGTTCATTTATAAACAAGGGAAAATGTGTGTATGGGGAAAGTAAAAAAAAAAAGAAGATTGATATGTTAGATGGAAAAAAAGAGGTAATGTATACATTTTATTTGGTTCTGGTGTAAATGAGAGAGAAAAATACTGGTAAGAATATATCAATACCAACAACATGTAATTACTATAGGCTTAAGAACCATACTGATAATAATACGAGTATAAAGGTAATGATGAACGATTGTTACTCTATAGCATCCTACCATATAATGTACGTAAATGTGTTATGTAAAAACAAAAGAGAAAAGTGAAAGAAAAAAAACGAAAGATTTATACAAAAAAATATTCCTATTAGATGTGGTGACTAAAAAAAGAAAAAAAATACGCATATGGGAAGATACTCTTGTGTATTTTTTAGTTGTACTGATAATAATTGTAAGTACTGTTACATACAACATGTTAATGTTAAAAATAATAACAATAGCATGTGTGCTGCAAAAAAAAAACTGATGAAATTCCACAATAATAACTAAATAATAATCATGAAAATAATATGACATCCACGAACCATCTGGCGTCCATCAATGCATATAGGTTGGGGGCGGAAATGAACCATAATGCTTTTTTTAATCCAGTGCATTTTACGTGGAGAAAGTTTTTTCACAATCAATATCCTTAATTATTTTTAACATTTGTTTTAAATAATTATTTTTAACATTTGTTTTAAATAATTATTTTTAACATTTGTTTTAAATAATTATTTAAAAAAATATTTTTAACAATTGTTTTAAAAAATATTTTTAACAATTGTTTTAAAAATTATTTCTAACAATTATTTTTAATAATTATTTTAAAAATTATTTCTAACAATTATTTTTAAAAATTATTTTAAAAATTATTTTTAGTAAATATTTTTAGTAATTATTTTAAAAATTATTTTTAATAATTATTTTTAATAATTATTTTAAAAATTATTTCTAACAATTATTTTTAATAATTATTTTAAAAATTATTTTTAGTAATTATTTTTAGTAATTATTTTAAAAATTATTTCTAACAATTATTTTTAATAATTATTTTAAAAATTATTTCTAACTATTATTTTTAATAGTTATTTTAAAAATTATTTCTAACTATTATTTTTAATAATTATTTTAAAAATTATTTCTAACTATTATTTTT
>JAQGBT010001271.1:0-33992 GCA_034698585.1 Disparrhopalites patrizii
CGCGCCTTAAATTCGTGAGGTTGTGTCCGCATGACTGATTCGCAAGTTTTTCGCGCAAGATGGTTCACATGTGACAGTCAATTTCATCGCACATGTGTCGCGTTTTTTTAACGAATTCGCATTCATGTGAACTAACCTTTACGAAAGAAATGTGCAGAGAATTTGCTGAAAAACGAAACATTTATGCGACCGCCAGTCGTCAGGGTTTTATTTTTCATCCAATAAAGAATATAAATAAAAGGGAGGAGTGGAGAGACACAAACTGAAGAAAAGTGAACGTGATTGGAACATTTCGAGAGCGCGACCAGCTTGACTGATTAGCGTATTATCCACTTTCTCTGCTATAAGTATTCCACTTTCCACTTATTCTAATAACAATAATTTTTTGTAATCGTAATCAATTATAATATGCTCGAGTAGTGTAACGCGCGTTGCATCGCTTGCATGTATAGTTATGAGTACGGAGTAAACTGGGGGAAAATAAAAATTTGCAAAGGGGGGACCCTTTTGGTGGCGCAAATTTCCTATGTTAAACCCCATTTAAAAAATTCGGGCGCGCCATGCGTGATTTTCAAAATGACCTCAGAGGTCAACAGCGCAAAATGCACTCGAACTGCTTCACTCATGAGGTACCCTTGTAAGTACCTACACGTTAATGGTCGTAACTTTTCTAAAGCCAGGGGACATCTGAAAAGTGTCCCTTGTAAGTTATCTTTTAGTTATGGAATATCTTAAAATTATGACCGGCAAATTCTGAATGTTTTGCAGATATTCCTGTTTCGATGTTTTTCATACTTTTGCGTATGCCTGTTCGCTATTAAATTTAAACCTAGAAACGAGTTCAATTATTTTATTTTGAACGCTGGAAGCAGATGTGTAAACATAAGTTATAAATGAGAAATTCTGATTTTTGGACTTTTCACAGCAAAATTGCCAATAGTCCGATATGCATATTACATTTTTTCATAGATCGCCACTAAAATTTTGCATATAATCCATAAAGCTTCCCTTTTGCAGGAGATCTAGAACATAAAATGCTTGTCCAAAGAAATATAAAAATTCTACAGGCATTCGATCACATAATAAATTATTACATAACGGTCCGAGTAATTACGTAATATATCAGCTTAGTTGATTTGAGCATAAAATAATATTATTAAGAATTTGCTAATTCCAGTTAAAGCAGGTTTCGACTTGGTTCCTCAATTGGGATTTCAAACTGTCGGCTAATGGTCTTCTTCCGCTGGATCATAGTCTTATTCCATTGGTGAGATATTTCTATATTACATTATATACCGTATGTTTCCCGGAAAACAACCGGCTCAACTGCCTACAACTGTCTACAAGAAGAAGGCGTAGACATGAGATCAGTTGCTTGTTGGAATGCTTAGAAGTCAAGCTTTCAGAATATTTTATACAATTATTTTGAATCCGAACCTTTCCGTTTAAAAATTATGGAATGTGAAACGCGTGAAAAAAATCAATGTAAAACATAATATTCTAACAAATCAAAAAAGATTGTTAGTTATTATAAATATTTAATAAAATATTTTTAGAAGTATTATAATAAATATTAGAGTATGGGAAAATAACCCCATGAAGATTTTCGCATATAATCATATTAATACACCGTCAGACACCACCCGTGAAGAAGTGTGCCAAGGAAATTTGCGCAAATAATGTCCTGACGCGGAAACTCTTAAAAGGACAACGTTATTGGTTTAGGCAAGGTCTCTTTATTTTTGCTGAATATTTTTTAAACTATTAATTTCAATTTGAAAATGGCCTTGCCAATACAGTATACGATCTGGACAATTAAATCTTGTTACACTTACTTGCATTCAAGTTTTGTTATTTCTGAAAAGTAAAATTTTGCGGAGTAAAACCTCAGGGTGGAAGTTCAATTTTGTGGCTCGTAATAAGTTTGAACAAGAAAAACTGGAAGAAAAATAGAAATATTGATTGAGATTCCAAAAATATTGGAAAAATTAGCATTATACTGCAAGAAAATCCTCTAATGCAATGTAATGTCATTAACGGAATGTTTTTGATTCGTTAACCCCAAATGTTAACATGGGATTTTTTTCACGAGTTTCGCATTCCATAATTTTTAAACGGAATGGTTTTAAATCAAAATACGTATCAATTCTGAAAGCTTGACTTCTTAGCATTCCAACGAGCTAGTGGTCTTATGTCTTTGCTTTGTTGTCGAAAAGTTATACGCAGTTAAGCTGGTTGCGTTTTCGGGGAAACATACGGTGTACATACAAATATCAATTATTTTTTAAAAAGTATTATATTTATATATATACATACATATATATTTATGGAAATTGCCATTCCATCTGGATCTCTTCCCGGTTGGTTGGTTTATTTATCAGCAAATGTCTTACGCTATCACTTTCGTCATCTTCATATTTCAACTCGCGTCTGAAGAAGCTAAGCAATGAAAAGTATAGGCTTTTTGAACAGAAGTTTAAATCTGGGTCTGGGACGGCATGTTGTAAATTTTTAGAGTTCTTAAATTAGTTTCAAAATTTTATAAAATATACACTCAAATTAGTGCAAATTATAAAAATTAATTGTAGTATCGTCTGTGATCATTGTCTTTTGTTTTTTCACACTTCAAATTTGCTTCTGAATATACAAGCCGCACTAAAATGTATATGGCACATTAATAACACAAATCATGCACATGCAGACACATGTGCTAAATTTGTTTGTCGAATAAAATTCTATCATTCAAAGTCCTTCAATGTAATTGTGCTATCAAATTTGCTAACAAATTGACGTTTTCAAATTGCCATCATTTCAATTCAGCCGATGCGTTGATGGGAATATTACTAATTATGCCGAATATTACTAGTTAAAACCATTTATTCCACTACTGACAAAAAAGGAACGAGTTCTGAAGATGTTTCACGGCATGTTCAAAAATAGTAGTTTGCGAGAATTTTTTAAAATAATTATGTCTTTCGGTTTAATTATAAAAGCAGCGAGGAACTAAACGTGTTAAACACTTTAATCGACTAAACCATGCAGATTCCTCAGCACGATTTATATTGGCAAAAGACAATCCTTGCGTTGTCGGCAAAAACCTGATCGCTTAGAGCATAATTTTTTGATTGTGTCATCTATGGGAAAGCCAGCATCCTCCGAAGTAAATGCAAATGATTTTCGCATGTCTGATGGATGCCGTAATCATGTGAAATTGTTGACACCATAAATTTTTTATTGCAATAAATATAATATTTGCCAATGATTTGATTAGTTTAGCTGTTAGTAGAGATACAAAATTTTCCTGGCATCCTGTACCGTATTCTATGGAAGGAGTGTGTTGTATGCTTACAATTCCGGAGTGATTCTAGAGTATGTATGTGTATCTATTTATGTAAGCACATGAAAAACATTTTGCCGGTTGAATTAATTCCTTCACAGAGTCACGAATGGAATTGCTATACACGCGGTGGTAATAATAATACTAAATTCGATTTTATTGACACAAACTACTGAGGCAATAAACATGGGATTACACGGGTAAACACGATGTTCCAACTAGCATCACTTGTCCGCAGTATTTACTATTTCTGGGAAAATTGCAGAAGGACTATTAGATAAGTCACGACCTGGTTGAAAATCTGAACGATAATGAAGAAAAATATATTTTTTAATCATGTCTTCGAAAATCATTTATTTACATGGATGCTTAAATTTCATGTGGCATTGTTTTGCTCTTACCACTAGAACGACTCGTCGATTGAAAACTAGATAATTGCCCAATTCCACTTGGGCCGGTTTATTGGCCAGAAGATCGTGTGTGAATTTTAACTGGAAAATAAATACGAAGTCAGTTAATTGCATACTAACACATGTAATCAAACAGATATATACATGTGTAGGGAATTTTTCATTTTGTACCCGTATAAACAATATTTATATGCAATAAAAGGAAAGCTAAGCACCTGAATCAAGGTGGAAGTGTCCCTTTCCTTGGCGTTGACCATAGCAATTGTCGTGGCTAGACGTTGCTCCTGTTTGCAAAAGAATAAATTTGCACATACACCGTAATTCATTAGCGAAAGAAATATAAATACCCAGCATGTATACCTAGCATATACGCTAATATGTACATTGTATGCCTGCATCTGTATATATACATCTTTTAGAAGCTAACACTGTCCACAAATTCAAAAGTTTAGCGAAATTTAGCAATTACAGCTTTTGTGATTCGCTCAGCGAAAGCAGACTTGACCATGATTCTGCAGATGAACAAGAGCGCCAGTGATCCCCAGAGGATGGCAAAAGGTATGGTTTCCGACTCGGTCCAATCCATATTGAGAAGGACGTAGGCGGTGATGGTTGCCATGAGGATGGTTTCCGCCACCATGAAACTGTGCCTCGGCGTGGTGTACTTATTGAGGAGGGCACCCTGATCCCGGACAATAGTCACCACATCCCTCCAACTCTTCACCGTGTTCTCATCCAGGGATTGCCAGGTGGCTGTAAATTCCACCCCAGAATTAATCTGTTCGAATTCACAATGCAATCACTATCAGGATCACTTCAAAATATCCATTAATTATTGTTCGCAGGCGTGAAATTGAGAAAGACTGGAAGTGACAACCATTCTGTAGGCCTTGGACACGGATCCAAAGAGGAGGATGGTTTTGACGTCCTCCAGCAATTCCACAGGGATGAAGCCCAACATCCAGGTGAGGGAGAGCAAGATTCGGGTAATATTTACGGAGGCTGAGCTGAAGCGGAAAAGTGAAATATTCATAAGAACGGGGACGATCATCGGAAGGAAGTACCACGAATGGATCATCCAACGGGGAATCTTTCGGCCTAGTTGGCAGCGGCTTTTGTCATCTTTCAAGTACATGATAAAAGTCCGGTCAAATTCCTGATGGAACAGATCCCAAGTGTTGAGGTACTTCTCCAAGCATCTGGCCTTCTGCCATCCACACAACAATCCGTGGAGTCGTGACATGCAAATGGTGAGCATGGCTACGGTGATGATGGAGCCTAGAGTCGCGATTGTCGTGGCATTGATCTTCTTACTGTTCGCGATGATAGTCTGCACAGTTTTTATCCGCGCGGTAAGCCTGCAAGTCGAATTTAGTTCACAGAATTATGTACAAATCGTATAATTTTCCTGCATAATACAATCACATACTTAATTCAAGGTCGACGAAGACATGAAAAGCGTTCAGTTTAAAAGCAAATCTAATATTTGACATACTCTATGCCTGGTATGGGATTTAATTGGGCGTAATCTAGGTAGAATATGATCCAAGTTATAGTCATCCAAGCTGCTGGAACGAAAGTCCGGAGTGTGACCACGGAGAAGATCTCAAAGCGGAATTTGGAGAAACGCTTCTCGTAGTATCCCAGCGGACAATAGCCGAGGTAGCTCAGCATTTGAAGGACGTAGATGATGTGAGAGCAGACGACGTGATCCTCCCTCCCCACATCCTTCTTGTCATACTTCGGAGGTCCGTTCTGGGGATGAATTACTCCAGGCTTCCCCAACATAACACCTTGCTTTTCTAATAATCACTTGGATTTTCAGAAACTTTATTTAATGTTCTCAGCATTAAGACTGGAAAATATGGTTTCCGAAATGATCTGTGTCCTCTTTGTTGTACTGCCAAATTCGACTAGTCCTTGACATATTTTCAAGGTGGAGCCTAGCCGACCCACATGAATGAAAATTTGTTTCTTTGTTGACGAAGACAATTTGCGACATGTCGCAGACTTCGCCCAATATTAAACACAATAATTTATTCAATATCGGTATCCAAACAAAATAGCTGAATACATAAACTTGCAACGGTTGAGCGCCAACTATTTGCTCCCTTTAAGAATCGTTTTGTATACGTCATTTTTTATACCAAAAAAAACTGTTTCACCTCGCTTAAGAAATGCGTATAGATAGATACATATGCATAGATACATACATAATACGTATAGCTTGCTACTAGATTAATCTTAACCATACACATCCTTCGGGGTACACTCGAACTTGTTCTAACACGAATTTTTTGGTGCTAATTGCACGATGTTGTTTACCCATTCATTGATTTTCTCCGTAGTTATAATCTCTAATACACTGAAGCATTCTGCCTAATAATAAATGAACTAGGCTTATAAATCGTATAACATGCCGTCTGAAGCACCCTCAGAACGGTGCTAAAGGACTTCGTGACACCTTCAGAACTCATCTGCCACGCCAGTGTATGAATGAAGTGGAAATTCGCATCTACGAAAATTGCATCACGACGATTAAGTACTTGACTGGTTCAGCTAATTAGCAATAAAATTATTCCCTTAATTGTGTTCAAGGTTCAAGCCAGAAAGAAAAGTCAAATGAAAAAAGGGATAATCTGAAGATAATTTAGCAATCAGAATGACTCTGTAGTCTGTGGCTGAGAACGATGGTGGCAGGCTGCTCTTGTCATTGTCACAATGAAACAAATGGAAATGGGGCCCGTAAAATATTTAAAAATAAAATTAGAATAATCAGGAATAAGCTTCCCGTTACAATGTTTTTACCCATTCTCTGAAATTTCTTTTTTTCTTATCTTCATCATTCTAATGCATATTATAGAAAAAAATATAAAAGCCGAGAAAAATTCCATAACAGCATTCATTCGATTCCGTTCTTCTGAACTGGTAAGATTCCGGCCGCAAGGCCTGGCCCTCTCAATGACTCCAGCTATACTACTGGTTCATAAAGTCATCTAAAATCCCGGTCCAACGGCTAACTTTTGGAAATTCGGTTTTATGAATTTAACCACTTTCAACTGGCCCACTTTCTTTTAATCTCACGGCTTTCCTTTAAACCCTTTTTTGAATTAGCTTTCCTCACCTTCTTTATTTAAAATCTCACAATTTTGTTTAAAAACCCTTTTGCATTATGTTTTTCCTTTTTTCCAATGATAATTATTTTTAAAATTTTAATGAGTATTGCCGTAAGGCTGACTCCGTCCAGGTGAACGATACTTTATATAAAAATTAAGGGCCCCAGTTTAATGATTCAAATTATTAGTACTGACAAGGATGTCCCTCTTCTCTTTTGAAAAAGATCTTTTTATTCAGTAGTTTTATTTTGACTTTATTCCCATCTTTATTTTCCCTTTTGACGTGCAGGTATTATGTACACATATGGCCTGTCTGCCGTGGCAGCAGATACTTGCTATAATGCATGGAACATAATATGTATATGTACATGTTTAATGTTAACATTTTGCCCCTCGTAATGGTAAACTTATCAACTCGCAGGAACGAGAATCCATAGGCAGGAACAGGTAAATGTTTATGACTATATACGATCATATAAATTGTGGGAGCATTTATAAGCCTTAAATCCTCACTTTTCGTTAAACTTAGGTAAAACAACTATTTTCTGAAACATACAATGTAATGTTTCATGATTGTCATTAAAAGATGTATTTGTTTCCGAAACTCCGAGGAAAATTAATAGGAAGAGGAGAAAACATTTGCTACTTGTTTGAGTTTTTGGTCTAATCAATAGGTGTACTTTTCCTGTCATTGCCTCCTACTGCTTAAAGGACTTTTGGTATTGATTAGACTGACAATTCCCCCGACCGCAAATGGAGCTACATACAATTTCGGACAAGGGAAAGCATGTACAGGCAGTAGAGGTGTACTCCAATGGGCACTGCCACACATTTCCGCATGTACACGTGTTCCTTCCCAGTTTTCCCCGCTTAAGAGAAGGAGATGAGGTGCAAGGGCGAGTGGCTGGGATACAAAACACGCTTTCTTATGCTCTCTTACTCTAACCGTTGCTAACGAATATCGACAGTTTCCAGCACAACAAAAGCCGAAGAAAGTTGGGTGTGTGTGCGAGGGAGACGGTGACTGCAAATCCAGTTACTCTGCGAAACAAGACAAAACACAAAAGTCTGCCATTTTTCGAGCCTATTTTTCTTAATTTTATATTATTATCCTTTCTCATAAAATTATTTTTAATATATAAAGCTATAGCTGAAATATTGTAATATAGTTGAATTATTTTATACCGAATTATGAGTTATTGCAACTATTACGCCATTAAAAACACGTGAAACCACGTCCAAATAATAAACGACGTTTCTTTTCCAGACAGAGTGACAATGGCGCTCATTTCGGGAAAAAGCGATAGATTTTCTTGTTCCCGTAGATTCTGGACTTGCTTGGATCACAGATTAGCAGTGGATTCGATTAGCCAAAGACAAAAATTCCCTCGTTGCACAATTGCCAAAGAATAGTGCGAGATGTCCGACGGCTCAGATTTTGATGATGATATTGATAAGCTATTAGATGTAAGTACAATTTTTTTTAATAAATTGCATTCATTTTGGCTATAGTGTTCGTTTGTAGTGGACAAAATTATTGCCACGATGTTTTCTTAACTAGAAGTAACAATTAACACAGGAAATAGACTCGGTGAGTACAGGGAAGAAAGCGAGTGGTGCAAAGCCTTTTACGGCCTCAAGTAGTACCTCCTCCAAGGCTGTCAAGGGAGACGAAGCAAAAGCAGAGAATGGAAATGGCGGGAGCAAAGTCACTCTGAAAAGTGATGGGAATGGAATTAAAGTGAATTATGGGGGCGGAGGCTTCAAACTATCCGATTTGAGCAAACCCGGGGGTGGCCCAGAGAAAAAGGTAAGCTTCCACATTATATTTTATTTATTGATTTTTTGTATGAAAATGAAATCCACAATAATTAAAATCCGTTTAAACTGAAGGATCCTGCGAAAGCTGTACATTTCCCAGAAAATCCGATTACCAGTGCCTCAGCCCCAGCTGCCCGGACGCAGCCACAAAATAACTTCCTGTCGAGCTTGCTAGGAAACGAGAAAACTCCGGACGCTGGAGAAGGCCGTGATTCTCCTCCAGTTCCAACTTCCACAGCCTCCAGGAACAAACAGACGTTGTCTGCTCCTTCCAAAGGCGATTGGTTAGGCCTCACTGACGGTGAGACCAGTAATCCTAGCCCTCAAATGTCCCGGCGGTTCCCACGACAAGGCCCAGGGAGCGCAGGCGCGGATGAGAGTACAATTAATTTCGGGGACGACGATGATGAGGAGCTTCTCCGTGCCATGGGCTTAGATTCGGGGAGAAAGCCCAAGAATCCTGAACGCGCTCCCACGGCCAGGCCCCGAGAGTCCACAGCCGCCGCCGCGTCAATCAAGGCTAAACCCGCATCAGGATTTGGCTTGGATGACGATTTTTGGCCAGGGCCTTTCAAAGCCGGAGCTTCCTCTGAGCCTCCAACAGCTGCCCCATCCAGTAGAGCCGACATAAATGATACAAAGCCGGAATCTTCCGTTAGAAACACACTCCTCCAAAGAGCGGCACTCGCCAGGGAACGGCCAGAGTCGCCCTTAGAAACAGTGCCAAAATTCCAGCCCTCACTCGCGTCCACTCCCCAGCAACCGACCAGATCCATTGTGGACGTTCTTCCGTTCTTGAACAAGCCAAAGCCCCAAGCAGACACTCCCGATTCTTTGGAGCCAACCTCGATTCCAGCAGAGCCGAGCCGCGCTTCATCCGCCGCTCCCTTGAGAAGCGCATCTCCGGCGATGCAAGGAGCGCCCTCTGCCGGCCCGCCGGCAAAAGGGAAAGTCAAAAGATCCCAGATCCAGCAACTTCCGCCGCCAGCCATTATTGTAGACCAAAACAGACACACCCTCCAGCTCCCGAGCCACTTGGTGGATGAAGATGAGCTCAAGTCCATGTGCAACAGCCTGAAGTCCTTGTACACGAATCAGTTGGACATGCAGGAGAGGAGCTATCAGGATCAAATGGATTGTCTCACTCAATCACATGCCAGGAAGGAAGACCTCCTCCGGGAAGAAATCAAAGTCCTTCACAAAGAATACGATACGCGGTTAGCCCGTTTAAAAGTAAGGATTCAGTTCACTTGTTCAACAAATGCGGTAACTAAAAGCGAGGATGGTTTTCTTAATATCCTGCCATATTATTGGATTTTCAGAACGAACTTTTAGAGTCCGAGGCCAAGATTCCCCAGCGTTTACAAAATGAGCTTTCCGCCATGGCCAATTTCACTCATCAGCTCCAAACCCAATCTTTGAGCAAATCCGCCGCCCCCGTGGAAACTGAGTCACCAAGAAGTGTTCATGCAAGTTCGAGTAATATGCTGCCAGATTTTGACAAATTGTTAGAAGAAAAGTTATCGTCCTTCGTAGAATCTGTGAGGGCTTCCATTCCTCCGTCAAGTTTTGGTCAACAGACGGGCAACGAGAGTACTCGGAAGCAATTGCAGGAACTCTCCGCGCGATTGGAAGACATGACCAAGAAATTTGAAGCTTTCGCCAAGTACAAAGTGGAAGTGGAAGCCCAGAAGAATGGACAGTTAGTTGGTACGTTGAAAATTATTATTTTTCGTGGTCATCCCAAAACTTTTAAGAGTGTAAGATTTTGTGCTTCAAATGATTGAACGGATTAAAAATTATATTGTAGAAGCCGAGAAAAAACTTCAGGAGGAAATGGCCCGTTTGAACAAGCAGCAGAAGAAAATGAAGGAGAGTGTCGTGAAGGCTGCGATGATGACTATCACACAGACGTTGGAATTTCATCACGAGGAGAACAATCACAAAAAGGATAAAATTTCCGGCCAACTAAAAGAATTTAGGAAGGATGTTCGGAGGATCTTGTTCGACCTTGAAGCCAAGAATGAAGTGGTTCAAGTGAGTCTAAGCATGTAGTATGCAGGCACTCAAAAGAAAAAAACAGATTCTACGAGACCGAACCAGTTTATTTATTGTATTCACAGAAATCCCACATTAGCATTGAAGCGGATCAAAAGGAAATGATGCAAGCACTCCGGGAATTGCACACTTTGGTGAAAGTGAATTCTGTACAAAGCAAGATGGTCGATTACCATCACGTCGTCCCCTTCCAATCCAATCCCATGCACCAGCAACATGTTCAGCAAGCGGAAATGGAGATCAAGTTACTGCGAGATGAGAGGAATTCTCTGTCAGATTCCATTGCTCAAATGAATGTGGAACGCCGGAAGTTGAATGAGGAGAAGTTGAACGTTGAGAGGGAGAAGATGGATTTGGAAAGGGAGAAGAATCGACTCAGGGATTTGGAGATGCAGCTCAAAATTAGGACCGCTGAAGCGGAGGATATGAAAAAGGTAATTGATTTTTCTGCAATACAACAAACAACAAATGTATAATGTCACACTTATTTCTTGCCAATTGACTGCCTGAGAGTCACGTGGTAAGCACTGAATCCTTGTCGTTAATTCCTCCAATTTGATTGACCCAAGCAAGCTGAAGAAATCCGGAAGGCGGAGTCGTCCAAGGCCCTTGATATAACGTTGAGGACGGCGGAAGTGGACAAGGAGCGGGCTCATCTCAAAGACCAATTCCAGCTCAACGAGAATCGCTTGAGGATGCGGGAGCAGAAACTGATTCAGGAGAAAACGGAGCTGATGAGGGAGAAGGAATTCCTGGAGAAACTCCGGGATCAACTCCTCTGTCCCGGCTGCATGAAATCTGTCCATCAGGTGGGCTTGTACAGCCGGAGTGAAGGCGATGGCCTGGACGGGTCCACAACGAGTGCCGCCGGGGATTTATCTACCAAACTCCAGTCTCTCAGTGCCATTTTGCCACGGGAGGACCAACGATATTTTGAAAAAGAATCTTTGTATTTGGATGATTTGTATTTTCAGCAGTTCAATCTTACTAGGTAAAACCAACAAAAACTAAGTACTTTTTACAAATATTTTCTTGTCTTCTACAATAATATTATACACATGAAATGAACAATAAACTTGTTTTTGTTATTATTCGTACTAAGCTCTTTGTGTGGTTAAAAACAACTATTTATTAATGCATATACAGGAAGACAGGTAAAAATCGTTACCTCAGGCTGAAATAAGGAAGTTGGTAAAGAGGTGAAAACGAAAGGTTTATGTTGTGTCATGGCCAATAAATATGCGCATTAAAAATGTGTATTAAAAATGTGTATTAAAAATAAGTAAAACAAGGTGTCTTAACCATACCATAATAATTTTTAAGCTTAACAAGCTTTCTCGCTTGAAAACGCTTCCTCAACAGGGTTTACTTTTTATTCTAAAAATGCATAGGAATGTCTGGAGTATTTTTTTTCTGAATCTGTAACAAAGACTTTCAAGAATTCTATTAGTGAAATACTGAAATTGTTGAATGTACTGCCTAATAGTTTGCATCTGTAATTGAAATAAATGGGCCAGAAAGACCTTTTTTTTTTTACTTCTTCCAGCAGTTCCAGCTTCCAGCATTGGGAACTGTGCATAGCGTAGATCGTCCTGGAGCGATTTCGCTATATCCTTGCTTGTGCGGCAATTCATTCAAAATCCATTTCACATTGAAATCGCCTCACGACCTCGCTTTCACTCACAACCTTCGTTTTAATGCGTTTTAATTTAAAGTTTTAATTAAACATTTCATTTACTTTACATTTTTTTGTGGTTTCACACCGGAAGCAGGAAAGTCTAGTGATCTCTGAAGATGTGGTAAGCAAATCTTGGAAATTGAGTGCTAAATCGTCTTCTGTAAACAGTAAACATTGGATTACTGATTCCTGTGTGAAAATGTGCCCTCGCCTTTTTCGGGTTTTTGGTTAAACTAGAAGGTGAGTATGTATATAAATAATATAAATAAATAACTAATTGTTGTCCCTACAAGTATACATATTATTGGAGTTGTGGTCCTTTCTTTTTCAATTTCTTGTAGGGTTATTAGAATTAATGTCCTGTCCGACGTCCTACTGATTTCAATAAAACTCCGAAAGTGTGCAGGGGAAATTTTGGATCCGAAATGTGGATGAGGATGCTCACAACATTTACCGGCAGTCCTTGCTCCCAAGGTAGTGATTTCACTCACGTAGCTTAATAAATTGAGTAGTTCGCCTACGAAGAATGGTAGCACTTGTTTTTTTTTAAACGAAGGGGAGCTTAGGTTGGATTGTTGTGGAATTTTACAGGTCTTGTATTTGGAAGGCAACTCCGGAAACATTTTTCTTGTGTGCTGCTACAACAGCAAAGTAATTTCAGCATTTGCAGATGTAGCCAGCAGCAGGAGATGGTGACTTTGAAAAACACGGATTCAGCCAGTAATTTAGAAAGCGTTATTCAGGATTCGGAGAATTACCTGGGAATTGATAAAGCCAGTTGGCTTGCCAACCTCAATTTGACGTCTATTCTTAAAACGCATGCAAATGTTATTCGAGAAAATCTGGACCAAATAACTGGGTCAGAACACTCCGTGCTTCATTTCACCGGGTACATTGTGTCAGTTTAAGATAAAGGCCACGCTTTGTAAAAATGCAATGTCTTCCATCTATAGTGTACAACCACTTCGTTGGGGTCACACTTTTATTTTGCTTGTGTGTGTCATACCACTGATTGTGTGTATGCACTCGTGGAATTGTATTTAAAGCAGGTGTGTTTGTTTTTTGTAAATGTTTAAAGGGATTTTTATAGAAGAACTTCTGCGTCACACATTGTGTCAGAAGGGAATTACCTTGTCTGTGCCGGTCGGCTACGCGCAATTTTAACGCTACTAGTGTGTAAAGCATTGGAATTTTCTGTTATCAGCAAGCAGCAATCAAAAGAGTCCAGTAGAAATGATGTCTGGGAAAAGTACGTTGTACTCTTAAATAGGTGTGGTTAGTGGTTGTGTATTTGGACGAAAATTAATTTAAAGATTGTTTTTTCTAGACAAAGAACCTTGGTAGAAATTACTGAAATGATGTACATGGCGTTTGGCCTTCATTCTACCGTTATGGACATCCCTAATCCCGTTCAGATACTTGAAACACCGTTGCCGCATTTTAATTCCACCACGGCTTTGAATTTGTCAGTAGGAAATAACTTAGCCGCCCTCATGGGTGATTATTTACTTGCAAAATGCAGCGCTAGACTGGCGACTCTGAAACACCCAGCAGTAATAGAAATAATGACAGGTGCTATATCTGATTTTGCGGAGAGTCAGTTTTTGGAAATGGAAGGGTTCCCTGGTCTGAAGAACATTACACGTGACATGTGGCTTCGTAAAAATCGCTTAAGTCTCGCGGCTTTGTTGGGACGTAGTTGTTACTGTTGTTTAGCGGTTGGAGGCTACGATGAATCTGTCCGGAATCTAGCATACAAATTGGGGGAACAATTTGGTTTATTGCTTCAGGCAAGGAGTTTTCCTTTTTTCATATGTTTGATTTTTGTTGCACACTTTATGTATTGCTTTTGATTCATTTTTTGATTTTTTATAGGCAACTAAAGAAATTGAACGTTTCTCCCAAAACATTGAGGAAGCTCCTGCACACTTTGAGTTAATAAGTTTACCTGTGGTAATGGCGGCCGAGCTAAATGTCGTACCGTCGGAAAAATTAAGACGCCTCGTCACAAAAAAAGATTTTGCCCAGGTTAGGCACAATCACATGTGATACATACATAAGTGATAAGATCATTTCCATGCACTATTTTAGCTTTAACTTCGATATAAGAAATGGATGGGTTGGAATCGATAATACTGATATACACAAATAGTAATTTTAATTCCAATTCATTATCTTTGGAAATATCGGGATTGTTTTTTGTTTTGTTTCAGATATACAATGAAATAAATTGCAACAAAAAGATATTCAGGGCAACATTTGCCGAAGTACTGACGATTCAAGAAATGACTGATGATTTAATACAGCGACTGGATTCTACAGACCAACACGCTGTTAAAAACCTTAAAACACTTTCACATTGCGTTGTACATGCGGCAGACAGAAGTTGAAACATTGCTTTCCAGGTAGAAGAAAGATATTTTTGCAAACAAATGCAGTAGCCAACTGTTGAGGTGAAACCCCAGCAGGAAAAATGTATTTACTGCGTGTCTTCTAGACTTCAAATTCGAGTTGGACGTTGTAGTGGTACACGGGTTTTTAGTTTTATTTATTCACCTTTTACACCCAGAAGTAGTATACAAGATTTGAAGGAATATCTACGTGTTCTTGTGATATGTGGTTTACATGTAATCGGCTGACTGAGCCACAATACAGTCACAGGAAATAATTTTGGTTTTATGACTTGGTTTTAAATGTGCGGAATTGTCAACGTTGTTCTGTGAAAGCCGGAAATCCAGGAATGTATCTAGTCTATCCATGTAGAAAATGTAGAACAGAAACCATCAAGGAGACAAAAGCAAAGGTTTAGATTTTAGATTGTTTACAGAAACTGTAGTAAGAAGTGCCATATTGCCCCAAGAGACCATCGGTATTTTACAAAAAAGATCTATGCATGTACCTATGCATTGAATCGCAGTAGATAAAAAATAAAAACGTTTTCCAAAATTTTCCTGTTCTGTTCTTACAATACTATTGCATTTGTGAAAAAACACTAAACTAGTTATTAATCTTACTAATCATGAGTCTCTAGACTGTAAAAAAAAAAACAACTATTCCGTGAACCATAAACATATACACAAAGAATTCTCCTTTTTACCCCCTCCCATCGTAAGCAAAGAACGGAACCACACTCGCATGCATAAATATGTGGTTATTTGTCCTTTCTTGAAATCGTAAAAAGCATTCACAAAACATCCTAATTAGGAGAAACCCTCCAGGTAAATATTTGTGGTCATTCCACCTCATCCTTTTCTTGGAAAACGCGTCATGAGGAGGGAAACAATGTAAATAAATAAAAAACAACAGTGGCCCCAAAAGTTTACATAACATCCCATTAAAGTTATACGTCGTATATATACGTATATATTACTACTGATATGCATCGTTTACGGATGTTGTCGAAGGAGGGAAAGTCGTCTGGGCTGTCAGGAGCGCCCCAGCCTCACAATCATTGTTGACCCACAGGGAGAATAACAAGAATCCACGCAAATCTATGCGCAGTACAGGTGAGCCATCACACGTGCGTAACAGAGTTGGCAGAGACAAGTAATAATAGGCTCAACCTCAACATTATTAGTTGGTGCAGACAACAAGAATCAGCCGGTTCAAACAATGCCATTTGACGTACCACAAAAATCATCCTCTAGCATTAACACACAAATCATTAAGATAAATGCTGACGTGAAATGCAGCGGCCTCGGCAGGAGTCATACCTACAGTGTAAATGCTAATTCTGTTTATCCTTTAAAAATATTGCCATTCCTCACCTGCTTTACCTCCCATAAAATGTCCCCTAATCAATTACTACAGTGCCCAGGATTTACCTGGTAAATCCTACTACAACCTTACCTGTTTGCTTCAGCCCATAAAAATATTACACCACCGCAAATCCCCAAGTGTTTCTAATTTTAATCTCCTACAATTATCAGCACATGACAAAAACAATTTACTCACACACTACAAAGCATATTGTACTTTACTGCAATAATTAGTCCTGTACGTCTAGACCCTTTTTACACCACTCCCATGGAAAGGTTTGAATATCAATAATTAATATTGAACATTTACGGGTAAACTGAGAAAAATCATTGGAAATTTGTCGTCTGAAATACCTATAAGATCCCCCTGAAAATGTTACTCGTCTGCAACCTGCAATAATTTTTATCAAAATTATCTACAGGTTAAAAAAAAGTATGATCGTTATGCTTACATTCCTATATCCTATACCTACACTTACAACTGCAAGGAGTCGGACGCTTAACCCTTTCGGAGTGACGTCGTCCCAAAAGCCTGATAATGTGATAATAATGAGGATTATTACACCCTGGGAGAGCAAAATAGTCAAAAGTTCGTGGAATTGCATACAGTTATGATGGGGGGTTCTTCCACGAAAAAACAACCCTTTGATGTTTGAAACGTTTCTTTTTTTTGCATTTGTTTGTGGATAACAAAAAAAAATGGATGGGTGCAAGTGCGTGTGGTTAAAGTTGAAAAATATGTAGATAAATGATGACATGATGTGATTCTTGGAAGTGAGAAAAAAACGTGAGTCAGGCATGAGTCATGCGGCGGAGGGGGAATGACGCAAAGGATAAAAAACCTATGACGAAGGGCTGCCACCAATTTCGTTTTTTTTTTTTTCACATTGGACTTTATTATGCATTGTAAAAGAAGGCGGTGGGGGAAAAGGTTGGAAGAACTAAATACAGCGAGAGGGAAAAGGATCGGATGACTCATTCTTTGAAGTGAACTCATCCAGTAACTATCTAAATACAACTCTGCTCCTCGCAAATACCTCGGACCTCGATCCTTTCCACGGACAGTTTTTTAGTTTAGTTTTATTTCCCGTGCAATAATACGCAGATTTTCAGAGGTGAAGAAAATTGAGTTTAACCCCTTTTGGAGGGACTTTTTGCCAGTGCTTTAATCGGACCGGAGAGAACGTTGTGGATTGAAAGATTGAAAGTGATTTTTTGAATTGTGACCACAGATTTTACGTGGTTGGTCTGACTAGTCGTGACGTTATCGGAGAGTTTTGAGACGTATATATTTTTTTTTTTTTTTTACTCTCCGCGTATTTTCATACGGACTTTTGATTGTAACGAGACGAGGGAGGAACTTGTCTCTCCACGGATCCAAAGTGGGAATAATATGCAATTTAGTGTTGCTGGGAACAATAACGGAGTCGTGACAATCACAACTCCCACACTCACACCGACGACCATGAGAAATATTGAACAGTCAATTTTGGGTGAGTTTTTAGTTTTTGGTTCAGTTTTTAAATCCCCGTTTTCCGACCTCTATAGTTTTTTGTTTACTTTATCATGTGACAGAGATCTGGATCTGTACTGTGTTGTTTTAATTATCACTGGGGATGTACTTTTCCTCTGATTAGGGGAGGAATCTTGTTCCCATTTAGTATTATTTAAATCGCCACACGCGATGTGAACCTTGATACTTTTGTTTATAGTTACAAATGAAACGTATATGTATAAATATTCGGTGCTTTGTGACTGGCTTGCGTGTGATGATGAAATCGTAGAGGTTGGAAGGCGTCAATTGTTTTGTAGTTTTATGAGTTGTTCTTTGAAAGGAGACTATTTAGATAGTAGTGTATATTTACTAATTATTTTGGTTTGCTTTTGTTTGCCTTTGTCTGCTGCATAGATTCGACGCCTTACGTTGAAAATCACGAAGAAGTTGGTTCTTTCATCCCTCCACTACCTACTTGTATTAATTTGGTAACGTCCAATTGGCAGGGGGGCTCAGTCAGTTCTAACAAAATCGAGGAGGAGGTCTCAACAGAGGAAGAAGTCAAAAGTACCAAAAAGGGAGGCAGTCAAAACAAGAAGATGGGGAAGAGTAAATCGGGTGGAGGACGTCGACCGAGAATGGATAAAAATATTAGTCCTGAAGAGGAAGAACGGCGACGTTTGAGGAGAGAAAGAAACAAATTGGCTGCAGCTCGCTGCAGGAAACGAAGGGTTGACCACACGAATCTGCTGGTTGAGGTGAGCTATTAGTACTGCGTGGTCGATTATTTGTATTATATGCATTAAATGCACTATTGTATGCACGTGATATGCTGTGTTCCATCTATAATACTTATGTACCTATGTATGTATATTGAGTATAAAGCCTTAACATGTATTTCTGCGTATTTTTATTGCAGGAAACTCAAAATCTGGAATCCAAGAAAACAAAACTACAAGATCAAATTACCAAATTGCAAGCAGAAAGAGAAGAACTGGAGTTTATTCTTAGTAACCATAATCCCAATTGTAACAAATCTTCTAACCAGAATCAACACCTTAATAACAGCAATAAACCAAAAAGACCGAACAGTTTACCCATGGCTGTCGTCAAGCAAGAACAAGAGTCACTCAACACTCCTAGTGCCGGTTTAGACCTCGACTGGTCATCGCTTCCACCCACTGGTCTCACTCCAAGTTTCACTCCCATTACCCCCTCCACGAATATATTTACCCTAATGGACGAAGAAGCAAAAACTACCAGGGCCAACAGTAAACTTGTCCAACTTTAGCACTTGGTGCAAGATTCTTAAACAACAGGATCCAAAGTCTAGTGTTTCATAATATTTTTTCCTTGCCATTAAAGGCAAAGAAATGTTTTTTTTGTGACCTGTGAGATTCAAATTACCCAGTTATTGGGTATGAAAAATTATTCTATATATTTTCACACTATCTTTTTCATTACTATTGTAATACAAAATACAATACAAACAAACTAGTGATTTCAAAAGCCCATTTCATGTGGCTCTGTCGTGTGTATACAAGTTACTACATGGATAATAATATTGTTTATGATTTTCTGCGTGCCGTCTGAATTGAACGAAAATTATCTGCTATGTAAGATTATACGAAGGTACTAGTACGAATGTGGTCTTCCGTCCACAAACGGATTTTATTATATTATTGATACTAACAGAAGTGAATATTACAAGTATGGAATATGTATTGTGTATTTAAAAACGGTACGATTATTATACAGAAAGCGGATATACATGCATATATTAGTTTATACAAGAGCAACAAATTATTTAAATAATATTAAAATTAAACATTAAGCACTAGTAGTAAAATAAAGTCAGAACTGAATGAAAACTTATGTTCTAGTCTAGTGTCATTGTATGTAATTTATTAACTGCAAAGTTGTATGTGATTGTAACTTCCTCAAAACTTTCCTGTTAATACGCTACTCACTTCATATTGTCGCGAATTTTGTGTGAACGATTGTATGTAAGTACGTTAGCTCTACTGCACGGTATTTAAATATTTCATGTGACTTTGGTAAGACAATGTCAAGGAAAAGCCTACTTACACGTCTACGTCTGGGTCTGGGGCACTTTTACATTGGAGTCGTGACCGCAAGACTGCAAGGTGCACCGCATTATTTGTTATTATATTGTAGTATTTTATTTACTCTTTAAAAAGTTACATCTGAACGTCATTTAATATCACACATTTCCATGATTTCCTATTTCAGTATGTCCTTCGGGAAATTATTTTACTTAGTATTGTTCTTTCAAATTGCGTATGTTTCGTAAAAGCCATGCTATTAAGTTACAAGCGATGACCAATAATTATAGCTACTTCAACTGTGCAGTTAATTTTGCCGTTTGCTATCACGGAATGTAACTCTAATTACAGAATTTTAAAATAATTTTTGTGGGGAGGAATGGAATGGATGGAACCTTTACTATACCTATATATTATGTACATGTATATGTATACGTGGACAAATGGAAATACTTTTTTCCCCTCGTACCTATGAATTTAACTTCACCCTCAGGATAATACACATCGGAAAAATCGCATAAAGGGCATATTACAGTACTTTTGCTAGTTATCAAAGATGGTCATCATTTTCTGTCCGTGCATTAGCCTGATCGCATATCCAAAGTCATGCATTCCATCTATTCGAAATCGCTTGTAATCCGACGAACTGCGAAGCAGATCCCTTGCGGTGATTCATTCATTCCCCCGATGGATATTGCGGTAATGTAAATACCTATTGCCGAATTAACTATTATATTTCGATATGAGTAGATGGTGTTCATCTCGCTCTCCATTTCGGGATTTCCGACAGATACCAAAAGATTGGGGACTTGAGAATTACAAGCTATAATTGTCATCCTTAATATTCGTGAAGGAACCTCGTAGCGTTAGCATGGGTTGATGGAAGTACTGAAGAAAGTCCTGTGTTCTCCCGATTACGCCCTGTGTTCGGACCATGAAGAACAAATTCGCCTTGTCAGGTTTTGATCAAAGCATTTATTTGTCGTATATTAAATGCAGAAGAAAGAAAGTTCTTTATGCAGCCTCCGCCTTTCCCCAGAGCCTGCGAACACACGAATGTACTCACGGATGTGCTGTGAGAGAGAGAAAGAGAAAGAGATTGTAAACAAGGAGACATGTTGTGTGCATTGGAGTGCGTGAATATATGTACTCGTTGCCAAACTGGGAAAGTGCAAAATGATTGCCCATAGCCAGAAAAAAGAGCGGACATCGTTCTTTCCGCTCCTGATGCTCATAATGTGGGACAGTGGCAGACGAATAATATATATTAGTAGTATCTTATTGCGTTCTTTGAGAGTGCAGTACGAGGAGATTTGTAGGCGAAAGAGTTTGGAAAGGAGAGAGAATGCGAAAAAGGAGTAAAAATAGAAGACATTTGGCACACATTGGCTGTGTGTATTTTTAAACTTTTTGAACAATTTTAAATACGTTCTTCTTCTTTCTTGTTTTTTTTACTATTTCTCCACGGCTGCCACTGCTACCACTCACACTCGTCAAATTGGAAAATGCGTATACCCAACGCCTGGTGTAGCTAGCTATACACTTTTTTTTTGTCTCACGGTACAATAATTATGTAAGAGGACGAGGGTAGCTAACAAGGCAGAAGAGTCGGCGAGTGACTTCTTATGAGGCACAGATTTACTCTGATGTCAAAGACTCTCTCTCTCTCTCCCTCTTGATCTCTCCGAGACATGGATTCTGATGCGGGCATCTTCTACTCATTCGAGTCTATCCTAGACCATTTCCTTCTTCTAGAGGACGGGGAACTCTTCCTCATTTTGTATTTACCTTAACGTATATAACATCACTCCTATTTTCTAGTCACGAAAAAAAAATTACATGTATAATATAGAGTCACCGCTACTATTTAATAATAATTACCAGTGGGTGTCTCATTTCTCCATTTTACTTCTCCCGTATTTAACGGCGGTAGCACGTACTTGCAAGTTGCAAGTGCTACCACCGGAAAAAAAAACATACAAAATCTCCCGAAAACTCATTGAACTCTCACAACGAACTCACTCAGTCACTGTTGTTATTAGTTAGCATTTATTTCTTCTCATCCCCGACACCGACAAGAGCGTTCCTGGCTTTAATTACTGGCTCGGTGCATTTAAAACGCTAGGCATTTTTTTTACTTATTTTTATTATTAGGTCAGAGAAAACTTCAGTAGTCCTTGGGCTTTCTTCTTTTTTTTTTGTACGGTGCTTCATTACTACCACAGCCACTAGTGCAGTTCACTAATAATATTTTTAAATCTCCCGAATTATTATTGTTTTATTTTTTTTGCCTTACGTTCTACATCCTTTCTTTCACTTCGCACAGAGTGACGAACCAGTACTTAAAATCATTATTTATTGTCGTTATGTGTACTAGATAAATTTTTTACCATAGATTACTCTGCAAATGTAGCTCTTTCTTTTACCCCGTTACTTCCATTTCGTTTAAAATCTTTTCGTTCCAGCCATGCTCTTAAACGTAACCACTTCCGCTATACTTTTGGCTGTTGCATGCAGACTTTTGCAATGTTTCTTCACATTATTGGTTTAAAAAAAAATTGTAATTAAATTTCCATTGGTGCTGTATTTTCAGGAGTACGAAAAGTGGAGGATGAGGCAGAATCCAATCACCGCCCGACTTCAAGTCGGTGGCCGGTCCATGCCCTCTTGGTTCTCCGCTTCTCTAGTACGATCTTTGTTTTTTTCTATTTTAAAATTCTTTTGTACACAAGCTAGATACATCTACTGTGGATCCAAAATTTCCTTAGAACATTTCCTTAAATTCCATATTCAGTAACCATTTGTTTGCAGTTTTATTAATTGTATATTTGTGGAATTTCTTGGTGAATGCAGGTGAGAGATGGGATTGGAAATAAGCAAAGAGAACTTCCGCCTCCCCCTCCACCTCCAAAGCAAGAGTCGGACTATGAAGAGATTGACCATTTACCCCGATATTCGAATACCGCCGTAAAAAAGCCGACGCGTAAGAAATTTGTCAAATTTTGGTCCAATTTTACTGTGAATTATGACGGAATAAACGTATTGAGGAACCCGAATATTATTAACAGCGACGGTGAAGCGCGCATGCAGTCTCTGCGGGAACTGGAACCCCGTCGTACGCTGTGAGATGTGCAACAATCAGATATTTTGCGGTTCCTGCAATGACATGTATCACAGACATCCCAAACGGCATAATCATGTGCGGAAAGTAAGTCTTTGAAAGCCCACATCAAATACTTTTAATAGTAGCCGACAATTGGACTATAGCAGGGGGATAAGTGGGTGACAAAAATCGTTTGAAAACCGGGAATACTTGTGAAAAATAGATCTTGGAAACGGTTGAAAGCCGTCCACCGCTCCCTCCGAAAAGCATCCCCCCTCCCGATGCACCGGTTCCTCCGCCCCGACGAATGAAAAAATTTGGAATGCGCTCCGCCACGAGCTCCCCAACCACATTACGAAAAGTATTCTTTGATCCGATGGGCAGCTTGAAACGACATTTCTCCAATGGCATGGAACAACGGCCACTTCCTCCGCCACCGAAGCCGGCCCCACCTCTGCCTCCAAAATCAGGTGAGCGTCCCCATTATTCCTTTCTTTTTGGGAGTTAGCTAGACCTGGAGCAAACTCCGATTTAAAAACTAATTTAAAAGGTTACACGTTTGAGAATGTCAAGAAAAATATTCCTTTAGAGAGAAGACACAGTGGTCAAACTAGCCAATTTCCTCCAGCGTTCCAGATGCAGCACACTGGGAGTAAAAATATTCCTTTACCCGTTTTGGAAATGCAGAACCACGGCCTTTCGTCTGTGAGACAAAGCTTTCGTTTATTTTTATTTTGAAGATATTTGACGCAGCATTTTTCAACAAATTCACTCCTTCACTCGTGATTATGTTGACAGAGTCGCAGTAATGACCTAGAAATGGCGTGGAAGTCACAGGACCCCTCACAATTTGGATTGGAGCGTCCTCGCTCACAAAGCATGTCCACGTCCCAGTTAAATCGGTTTAATAGTTCCTCCAACATTTCTCACATTGCGACGCTTCAGCGGAGACCTCGGAAGCCCATTATCTGTGGTCCTGTTCGAGCACCGCCTCCGCCCATCCCACCACGCGAACTCCCATCAGCTCCTCCCAGCCATCACTTTCCCTACCCACATCAAATGTCCGCCTCTGCTTTTAATTTAAATCAAATAGAAGATTCCCAGTTCGGCTTTGGCCAAAGATCCTCACCCTGGGGCTACCCTCCACCGTACCATCCCCATCAACAACCACAACAGCACCCCTTCTTCTACCCCAACGGGGGTAGCAGCATGAAACGCACGCCGTCCTCCTCCAGCATGTCCAATGGGATGCTGTCCAGTCATCATCACCAACAACAATCCGCCATGTTTGATCCATGGGCCCCCGTCCGGATGGGACAATTAACGGCGAGCGAGAGGGAGTTGCAAATGATTGCAGATCGACGAGGGAGTGAGCCTCCACCTTTGCCGCCGTATGGAAATCAAATAAGGTCCATTTCTTCTATGAATGATAGATTTAACAAGTTCCAGGATTTTCCCGATGCAGATCCAAGAGCTCCATCGCCGTTTGTCCGGCGGGAGAATTTCATAGCTGGAGATTCTTTTGAGAGGGAATCGTCTATATTGAGGGAGCAATCCAATAATCGGAACTGGCAGCAGCAGCAGCAGCAGCAGCAGCAGCAGCAACAACAACAACAACAACAACAACAACAACAACAACCAGACTTTGGGCGTTTTGGTAGGAACATGGACAACAACCATTCTTTCCCCTCAACCAATGGAAACAGCAACTGGGGTCCGTCGGATAGTTTTGAGCTTGAAGGAAACGATATGATGATGAGGAGGCCGGAAATGATGCTTCAGCGGCAGAGCTCAAATCAGAGCAACCAAAGTTCTTCTAGTCGACGGGAATTCCACGGTTTCCCCCCTGATTCTAGTCATGACCTTGGGAATGGAAATCTGTTTGGTCGAGAAAAAAATCCACCATTGTCCAATGACACTAAAATAGGAATTGAGCCCCCGCCTGGCTTTTGGTCCTGTGAGTGGTGCACACTGAACAATTCCAATGACACTACCATCTGCAGTGCGTGTTGCAAAACCCCGTCCAAGTTATTGATGGAGTCGGAACTGGCTGAGGAATCCTCCTCCCGCCCTCATTCTAGGAATAAATCCTCCTCATCCTCATCCAATCAGGCCCCATCAACCCGGGTCAAAAGTCCCATTCTCAGGAAGTCCACCTTCGTTCGATCCACCCTGAGCTTCACCCCCAGATCGGATCAGAAGGCCACGGCCAGGATGGAGAAGGAAGTGATTTCGGACGCGGATGATGAGGATGCGGCTGGAGATGCATCCCACACGCCATCCTCATCTGAGGAGGAGGAAATCATCGAAGTGACCTCAAAGAGGGAGTCCAACATGGGAGGGAGGAAACGAGCACAGCAGAGGAAGTCAAGTGGGAGCCACATCAATCATAAAAAGCTGATGAGTAGTTCCAACGAGGAAGTTTATGGAAGTGTCCCACTTTCATCTCTGACCATC
Source organism: Disparrhopalites patrizii (assembly GCA_034698585.1). Classification (NCBI taxonomy): domain Eukaryota; kingdom Metazoa; phylum Arthropoda; class Collembola; order Symphypleona; family Sminthuridae; genus Disparrhopalites; species Disparrhopalites patrizii. The sequence continues at coordinate 25,300 of JAQGBT010001271.1, forward strand.
ACACCACGTGGTAATTCTTTTTTCTTTTGGCGTCTAAAATTACACAACTGGCTCCCATTTTATTCACGTGTATTTTTTCTACTTAATTCCTGGCAAAGAAATAATGAAACCACCGGAGATTACCAAAGTCTCAACGGGAGTGGGATCCTCGCCTCCCAAGGCGGACGATCTATTCGAGAAATTGACTGCGGGAAATAGCGGTGGATTTTCCACCTTCGATGAGTCGGAAAGTAGCAGTTTGCTCTCGAAGAAATCTTCACGCTCATCCACTTCATCCAAAGATGTTTCCATCAAACCAGCCTTGAAGAAGACAAGCTACTCAACAAGTTCAACACAAGAGAATACGTCACCTGTTGAGACTCACTCACCACCACCGCAAACCAAATCCTCGAAAGGAACGTCTCCTCCTCCTCAAAGCATTTCCACGCAGGTAGTTGCAGATTTTAATAATTATAAATTCACAGTACTCTTTCTACTTGGACTTTCTCCACACACAAAATTCCACTGTAGACATACGAAGAATTACCAGCTCCTAGGCTGGAGTCCGGACTCAAGTCCATGTCCAAAGGCTCCCTAGCACAGGAATCAGCACTGGCCATGATGGATGACATCCCTTCCTCCTTTATTGGAGTGATGGGAGAGCGCCGGGAGAAGGACATGTCGGACAAAGAACTTCGTTACAGCCGGAGGGCGCAACAACAGTCGAAATTAAAACGGAGCATGTCAACACATCTCACTTCCGCCAGTGGCGACCCCTACTGGATGGAAGCCAACGAAGGGAAGCATTTGTACCGATCGTCCAGTCGTCACTCCCTAGCCAGTGACACGAGGGTAGGTTCATTTTTTTTTATGTTTGACCCTTGATTTCATGACTCTGTACTGACCTTCGAGCATTAACTTAGCATTAATTAACATTAACTTGCTGGCTTCAGAGTCTCCCGCTATCCGGACCGCCGTCCAGAGACGCCAGTCCTCCTCGGAATAGATACTATCAAGATTTGATGGCCATTCAACCCCCAGCTTGGGATCGACTTCCAAATCCGGCGGACTACTTCGCGTCCATTGAGGATCTTGTCAATCGACGTCGGAAGGACTCGTCTCGCTCTCAGGAATTCGAGCTCACGCGATTACTCAAGGTCTGAGAGGAAAAGTTGATATCTTTTGAGTTGCTTTGCATTTAAATCCTGCAAATGTTCTTCTCCAAATATGTTTTTATTTTAAATGCAGGACGCAGCCGAGTTCGGATATTCTCCAGAAGATGTCCAGGTGGCCCTGCGCATGTGCGGAGAACGAAATCCAATTAAATGGCTTCAAGTAAGCAATTCTGGCTAAACATTTTGTCAATTCAGGAAGAGTGCATAAATTTCGTGAAATAAAAACTGACAATGAGTGAAATAGTTATAACAATAAATAAGACGGACATTTTTTTTTCCTTTTTCACTAGGACAATTGGAGCAACATGGTTGACACGGTTCAAACGCTTGCCACAAAATTCGGCCGAGAGAAAGGAGAAGAAAAGAATGAAGTGGGAACTGTATCCTCCACGGAGGCTAAAGAAGCCCTGCGGTTGCACCGTGGGAATGTCTGGGTTGCCGTTACCGAATGCGTTGAGCAAAGAAGAAAGAAGGTTAGGAAAAAATCAAAATTATTGTTCATATCCGATAGTAAACAGCGTCATTTGTGAACTATTCTCACTATACATTCTGTGAACTAGTTTTTGGAACTTCAATCTCGTGGAAACTTTCTCCGTGAGGACATTCTGACGACGTTGACGGCCAACCACGGCAAGTTGGATGCAGCTTACGTGGAGTTGTCAAAGGCGCAGTTGAAGCCGTTCCTCATGCAAATCTGGGGTCCTCCCATTGGTCACGACAATGAGGCAGGAGCCCCGTCCAGGGGTTCCAGGTCCACGGCTGGAAGTAGTGGCAGCCCACCTCCAACGACCCTTGACCCTGCCTATAATGCTACCTCAGTCTACGAAGATATCATTACACGCGGCGCAGACGTCCAACTCCACAAGTATGACGTTGAAATTTCTGCAGAGACATCTACCCTAGCAGATGTACAACTCCTGGAGGCTGAAGTGTCGCCAACACAAATTGAAACTAGCGTTAAGCGAGGGAGCTTAGAAGGTAACAGATTTTTGTCAAATTACATAGATCCCGGGTATTAAACATGCTCCAGCCACAATTCCTTATAATTTCTCACATTTTGCAGCAAAATTAAAGCAAGGTTTGATCTGTTGTAGACGCTACGGCTGATGAAACGTTCGTGGATGCCGTGGCCGAGGACTTTGTGGAAAAAAGTAATGTTGCCGTCGCTGAGCCATCTTCCGACGTGGAGGAATCAGAAGCATTTGTGAGTGATTTGCTCCAGAACTTCCAGGTCCCACCACTTCCCTCGCCAGTTCCTCCAGATGCAAATAGTGTACCGTCTCAGGAGCCAGTCGCACCCAGCTCTCTTCCTGCTCCTCCTACCAATAACCCAGACAATCCGCAAGTGCAGCCGTCGTCTGTCTACACCGAGCAGAAGCAACAAACTATAACTTCTTCCAGCATTCATTTGCTCCCGGAAGCTCTGAAGAATCGCCAGGAGCAGCCAGAAGGCACACAACCCCCGCTCAGTTTCAGCATGGACGCAGTTCTTCAACTCTTGGAGCATCAAAGACTTCAGTTTCTCAAGGTTCAACCTCAATTGGAAGCTTCAGATGGAGTCACAGGAGCCACTGTAGCTACAAATTCTGGACTGAATGTTGTCGAAGAGACTCCGATAGTGCAAACGGAGTCAGATTCCGACCCTGGCTCAAGTGATTTCCAGCAAACGAAACCTGTGGAAGTCCCTGAAGATGCAGCACCACAAAAAGTGATTAATAACAAAGGAAGGCATTTCCAGACTCAAGCGTCAGTGGAATCAGGAGGGGACATGGATGCATCCATTTACGAGGAGGTGGACAGCGGAGAGAATTTCAGCCTGAATGAATTCTTGCCTAGAGCGACTGACAGCGAAAGTGTAAGTAGCGACGAAGAGGAGGACGACGAGGAAGATGAAGAGGATCTGTCCCTACAGGAAACGAGTGATATGAGAACCAGAAGTGGAGGATTGGAAGAATTCGATGAGGAAGAAGAGGAGGAGGACGATGACAGTGAAGATCAACTGGTTGATGAAATCTACGAAAAGATTGAGCCCTCGGATTTCCCCTCTCCCACGCCTCCCACAACTTCTGAGAATAAACCTGTGATTTTAAATCATCCTATCAAGGTAAATGTTTGTTCTTTGGACAAATTTGGGGATATGTATGTCATCAAGCTAGAGCATTTAATGATTTTGACTGGAAATTCTTTTGTGTAGCCAGAAGTCAAGCGTCTGCTGGACTCAGGCCTGATCGACAATTCGGAACAAGCGGAATTGGCACTGCAGCTGATAGACATGAAATTCACGGAGGAGGACGCCTTGGTGGCTGCCAAACAATGCGGTTCCATGCACACGGCTCTCAGTTTCTTGCAACAAGATTGCTTGCTCTGTGCCGGGAAATTTAGTGCTTCTCATGTAATTTTTTTCTCATTATTTCTCAATATTCCTCATTCCATAATTCGTTGTATGCCTTATCTTTTTCATTAGTTGCTATCCCGTTGCTTCTATAGATGATTTCTATGCTGCGCTGCATTCACCGCTGTTGCAAGAACTGTGCCAGAGACTACTTCCAATTACAAGCGCGGGATCAGGGCGTTTTGGACGCGACTTGCCCCTTTTGTAAAGAGCCGTCAAATCTCCTCGAGGACCCGGATGCGGCTGCCGACTACTTTAATCATCTGGACATTCTCCTAAAAAATATCCTCGAGCCCAAAGATCATGAGATGTTTCAACGGAAATTGAGGGACTGGACTTTGTCACAAACTCCAAATTTTAAGTGGTGCTCCAAGGTGAGCTGCTCTAGGTATTAGTAGACTTTTGGCTTTTAGAAATGTTGGCGGCAAATATAGTTACCATGTACGTTTTAACGGTTCCTCTCCTCCTCTGCTTCTAGTGTTCCTCCGGCTTCATTACAGAGCCTTTGCAGACAAGACTCGTTTGCCCTGATTGCAGTGCTGTCACCTGTGCCGTGTGCTTGGAGCCTGTAAGATCTTCAATATACACACTTGCCTAGCAGATTGCTGAATGACTGTATCTATAAAAAAAAAAAAAAGAGCTATGCACATTTTCAAAAGTTGTAACGTCAAATTTTGCAGTGGGACCGAACACATGACCACCGTGACCAAGATGAGGTCAAGTTGTGTGATGCAACCAAGAGCGTCGTGGATTACCTGAATGAGAACTGCATTGAATGTCCCCGTTGTCGACTCAAATTTGCTCTAGCCCGTGGAGGCTGCATGCACTTGACCTGCTCACAGTGCAAATTTGAATTCTGTTCCGGCTGCTCCGCACCATTCCGGTTAGCGAACAAGTGCAACGATGGACCATTTTGCCTCAAATTGGGTCTCCACGCTCATCATCCCCGCAATTGCCTCTTTTATTTAAGGGACAAGGACGCTACGTTCCTGGCTAAACTTTTAGAGGTTTGCCCTTGTTTTCCTACCACTGTTTTGTTCAATTTTTATTCAATATCAACAATCACAATTTGGCACCTGAGCCGTATTAATTGTGGGTATAGGAACATGCTATTCCGTACTTGAGTGAAGACAAGAGTGAGAACGTGTCGGCTGATGCGAGGAAGTGTCAGGTGGCCATTCAGAAAGAGACTGACGTTGGGCTGGAGGATCAAGTGTGTGGAAATGAAGCTCCTCCAGGCTATGCAAGCGTGTGCCAGTAAGATTTGAAAAATAGCGTTTCAACCATGTTTAATTTCAACGTTTTCCTAATTTTAACAATTAGGAAAATGAAATTAGAAATGCCTGAAGATCTTACAGGCATTTCTTAAACCGATTTAAAATTTACTCATGGGTGTGCCTTTGTGATTTTCAGGGCGCACTACATCGAGTATTTGGGGTTGCTCATTTGGCAAAATAGGCTGGATCCCATCTCCATCTTGAGCAACGATGATTTGGAGACGATTGTGAAGCGAGCGCATAAGAAAGTTCCTGCGCGACCTTACGGAACAAAAGAGGCGGATTACAGGACACAACTGCTCAAGGTATGTTTGTACATCAGTTGAAGATTCTTGGACTTGTATGGTTTTTTGACTATCATGTGGGACATTTCCCTCCAATATGCATTAATACTACTACATCATATACATATGTACTCCTATATTAATTTCAATAATTTGCTGTCTATGTAATTCTTCACAGGTTATCCACGAGGAGATTCCATTACTGTAATGAACGTTGCTCAATTATGAACACACGTGCCGTGCGAACATACGGACTGATGCGTAATGCAGATGCAGAAGAGGAACGAATAAGAATTTTAATAGCTTTACTACGCTAAGCAAATGCATACTAACTAATTACTTAATACTACATAAATAATATAATGATTTATTTATTGTTTTTATTTGTACTACGTCGTATCAATAAGTGTTATCTAACTCTCATTGGGGAGAAATATAGTATTGAGACAATTAATCCCTTTAATGCCACTTCCTTCCCAATATCCTGAAATTCAGTTCTTGTTGCCCTAAAAAATTCAAACGCTCCACTTTACCTCCACTGTGATTTCTCCACCTTAATGGGCTTTGGAATAAAGATTTTAGCCTTGAAATTTAGCGTCTGTCCTTTTTTGTAGCAGCGGATAGCAGAGTTCTTCGCTCTCTTATTGCGGAGGTTCTTTTATAGCTGATTAACTTGGAAACTCCAATTATTTAACCTCCGTATAAAGCGGTATGCATATACATAACTATTTTTCTAAAAAAAATTCTTTTCCTTTTCCCTGAATTTATTTGCTGTGCGCGGATTGCATTATTACGGTGAACCCGTGTATGTTTTTGCCTCCGTAATAGTAGCAAATGATGGCTCGCAACGCGGAATTTCATAATTTTGTGGACGAGGCGGACAACTAATTTGGCAGACCAAATTTTAATTACGTGAATATTTTTTCATTATGTTTGTTCAAACGTAGTAGTAGCTCGATAATTAGCCGCTTCAGCGCGTTGGTAAATGTACACTGTACAAAGCAGCGCCGTTCACGAAGTGTTAATTACACCACATGAGAATTTGCCCCTCGCCGCTCGCCTAGTGTCTTATAACTCCGTAACAGGAAATCCGAACAAGAATATACTAACTTGGGAATTTGCCTTCAACTTTACCTAGACTGAACTACATAATTTTCATGAAATAGTAGCACCATTGCATTGAATAAAAAAAGAATTCTGTTGGCTTCCATTTTAATAAAAGCATCCTTTACATAAGTCGCTGTCGGTAATCCGTGTATCTGCGTGACGTAATAGCTAATGGACATTGACAATTTGACCCAAGATCATGGCCGATTTCGTAACCATAGCACATCGGAACAAACTGGCTTCTATTGTGCTTTGATCGAGTCAATAAGAAAATCCTCGCGATGCGATGTTGTGTTGTGTGACGCTTTTACGCGTCTCTATCGTTCCTATTTTCCTATGTTACTAACGCTCTCTCTACCCATTCGGTACATATCATAATATGTACTATGTACATTAATTTATGTAAGTATAAATACTATTATCAATTATAATTATCACCATCAATAAAATTAGTTGTAGGTTGTAGTGAGTCAATTAGTCACTTGCTCATTCCGTGAAACCTGAGTGCGATTTGTGGCTTAGTCCTAGTCCTAAGTAGTCGTAGTCATCAAGTATGGAAGTGTGAATAGGCCAGGAGTAGGAGTCAGGAAGGACTCAGGACAAACAAACAGATTGTGCAACGTGCTTGCTGATGTTTCTAATTCAGTCTGTCCAGTAGTGGCAAGTAATTAGGGAAAGGTCCGTGTGCATGTGCTACGAAATCTACTTCTCTGATTACAGATACCGATTATCATAGCATAATCCTATTCTCCAGTAGATTCGTGCCACGGCAAGCTGACAATGACCGGAAAAAGGCAGAAAGTCGTCCTGGTCTTCAGAATCCTCAACATACTACTCGTGTCCTCCCTGGGCTTACTTCTGTTGTCATATACTGCGGAAGGAATGAGCAACGGAGCTCCACTAGCTGCGTGTCCGAAGTTGCAACCGCAGCATGCCGGAACTAACCCCAGTACCGATAAGAGTCCTTACGAATTACACGTAGAGCCGTCCGGAAATGACGGCTCAATGAAATTGACGATCAACGTCACGCAAGCCGACGTAGTTTTCAAGGGCTTCTTATTTGCCGTGAGGGAGGCGAAAGACTTTGCCGTGGACGGGTCAAAACTTCACGGCACCTTCGATGTGCCTGAGGATAGCACACTCTTGCACCAGCAGGACTGTTATTCGAATCCAGTGGAGGGCGTCTTCGTCACTCACTTCGGTGCCGGAATTAATCCAAACTTGAAGAAAGTGGAAGTGGTCTGGCATCCACCGTCCGCGACGGGGAGGTTTAAAGCTCAGTAAGCTTTTACTTGACAAAATTCGCATTGGGGTTTGAGGGAATAAGGAATAAGGTGAAGGGTATCTCGTCAATTGGCAGGGCTGTTGTCGTACAAAAATTCACCAAGTACTGGATTAAGATTCCGTCTCCGGAATTCGACGCTGGAGGAGGTAAGGTGAGGGTATATCCGCGAGGGGAAGTCGATACGACGCCGAATGCAGCATATACTGTAACTGTTGGTGGCTTAAGTAGGATGTGGATGGTATTGCTGTCTCTCGGACTATTTCTAGTATGATTCAACATTCAACTGTAGTTTCAACTTGAGGGAGATGTGGGTCGATGTGGATTTGCCCGGGTGATCACGAGATGAGAGATGCCAATGAGAGAGACCAGCAGCTACCGAATTCGAGAGTGAATTAAATTGGCTTTATTCGAAATGGTCCTTTTTATAGGACCCACCAACATATGTATATAACATACAATAATGCAAAGAACAAAAATAGTACGTACATGCCCCTTAGTCAGTAATCAGGACATGTACACTCATAACGCACCTCCGCCTCCACCTCCACCTCGCTAGTCGATTAGATGTCGTCCGCTCCGCGTCTGAAGTCCGAATCCGAACCAATGTTATGTGCTTGTGTCAGTCTAGAGTGGAAATAAAGAAATGAAGGAAGAAAGTATGTGGTAGTATGTATAATGTATACTGTACACGTATACTATTAAACTATTAACTAAGTTCCTGTTCAGCTGGCGGAGAGGTAGCATGGAGTTGGAAGAGCTCCGGCTGGACGACTCGACGCGCACTTCGAAGCTGGAAGTGCCACATTCCAGCTAATCTACATGGCCTACCCACATCAGATGTGGATTTAAATCAAATAGAAGATTCCCAGTTCGGCTTTGGTCAAAGATGTTAACCCTGAGGCTACCCTCCTTCGCACCATCCCCATCCACAACCAGAGCAGCACCCCTTCTTCTACCCCCATGGGGGTAGCAGCATGAAACGCACGCCGTCGTCCTCCAGCATGTCCAATGGGATGCTGTCCAGGCACCAGCATCAAAATCAGTCCGCCATGTTTGATCCATGGGCCCCCGAATCCATCTCCGCCGAGCGCTAATTCTCGAAGTGATCCTCTCCATTTGTGGACGTCATGACTACGGCTAAAACCTTATTACTAGTTGTTAACATAAATTGTTTATTTGTTGTTATTTGCCTTT